>JAHWFP010099211.1:4548-32674 GCA_023313725.1 Lithobius niger | reverse complement strand
TCTTTCTCCTTCATGAAGGAAGCTTATGTCTTGTTGCACCCTGTGAATGCCTGAGCAAATAGTACGAGATCTTTTAGGCCCTTCTGTTGTTGTTAGGTTGAAGATAATACCTGTGTTCCTACCTTTTCTATTACCAGGCTTATAGAAGAATATATTTCGGTGTGTAGCTGTTCGAGCTGTAAGAAGAAATATAGATCTACATCTTCCCCAACAATGGCTACATTGTCACTGTCACTCGTTTTGGTGATGACGTTTCTGACAATTAAATTGTCAGCATCAACAGGTCTTTGAAGGTGTTGTATTCCTCTGCCATTTAGTTTGGAGGAAGGTATATTGATCAGCCTGGCCTTATGTTCATTAGATTGATTCTGATGTACCGGAGGCAGGACACAGATTTTTCTTGAGTCAGTAGACAGTTTCTCTTAATAAACGTTCCTCAACTTGCATAGGTACTGTGATGTATGAGGGTGTCAAGTCATACTATTGTGGGTTCACTAAGGCATAATTAAAACAAGGAACACAGTGTTGTAGGCTAACACTTGAAGGACAGCTTTATTAACTATGTACAGCCTTTATATAAGGTATGTCACATGACATGTAGTCATGTAATATGAGTATCGCAACAACATTGTATGGATAGACTGTAATTAACTATGGAGGTATATTAAGCTATGTATGGGTTAACATTGGAACTTAAAGGACTGCCATTGTGGTGCCTCTATGACGACACCACAATACAACCAACTAATAAAAAAAAATCCCAAGTCTAGCTGAAAAATAAATATGTATTATTTCGAAGACATGAATTTTTTATTAGTAACTGCCTACTTTAAGTTGTAATGTTAACCCATACATAGCTTAATATGCCTCCATAGTTAATTACAGTCTATCCATACAATGTTGTTGCCATACTCATATCACATGACTACATGTCATGTGACATACCTTATATAAAGGCTGTACATAGTTAATAAAGCTATCCTTCAAGTGTTAGCCTACAACACTGTGTTCCTTGTTTTAATTATGCCTTAGTGAACCAACAATAGTATGACTGACACCCTCATACATCACAGATGGTGACGAGGTGGTACTAAGGTTTAAATTAATGATTAGCTTGATAGGGTCTACAGCCATGGAGAGTGCTCCTAATCTGTGGTAAGTAGTAATTTTTTTCATTTTTTGCAAATGAAATTAGTTCTCTGTGGTACTATCAGAGCTAAATATTTTTTCAAAAAGTGTTCTGGGTTTAGGAACTTTCGTGGTACGAAATGATAATAGTTAAATTTGGTACCTTATCAGCTAGAACCGAAATGGGCAATTGGATTTATTACGGGTAATTTTACAATGACAGTGTTCTAGAGCGACGCACTGGCGTGTCCGCACAGAGAGTACTATAATCCTGAAGGTTCGAAAAATGTGCTGCTAAATTAACCCTGTTAAATTCGATTGTGCCTTTGCCCATATTCGGGCTGGTATGTGGCGGTGTTTAAATTTAAGCACTGTAGCGTTTATGCTTATAAACGATGAAACTTGTTCTGTACCAAACGCATAGGCCTGCTGTATTGTTTTGTGTTAACGTTTAGTGAAACGGCAAACAATTTAAAAGCCTAGTCAATTGTTTAAGTTGTAGGCGCTTGAATTTAAAACTAGGTAGGCTACGGTAGTTTAGTGGCTTAGTTGTTAAGCAAAAAATCCGTTTAGTCTCGAGTTGTTTCCAGTTTATTAAATTAAATGGAATTGTAATTAAATTATTTAGTAATTTAACTTGTTGAAGTGTAGGCTTATGCCTGAGACAGGTGAAGTAATTAAAACTCCTGCAGTTGCTGTTTTAAATACAGAGTCGGGTGCCAGCACCAGTGTAAGTTTAAACTTAAATTCAACTGTAAGTAGTTCTAGTGAAGACCTTACAATGGCTTCGAAAACTGCCGGTTTGTAAGCAGAGTTCGACGCAGAAAACGATACCTGGGAAAAATACACTAATCGTATTGGCTACTATTTTAGAGCTAAGAAAATCCCAGTGACCGAACAGATTGATTTTTTAATGGCTTCGGTTGGTCATAAAATGTTTGACAGAATCTTGAATATTGTTTCACCTGCTTTACCAAATTCAATGACGTACGACGTTTTGGTGAAAACTATTCTCGACGATGTCGAACCTCTGCCTTCTGTAATTTCCGAACGTGTAAAATTTTTCCATAGATCACAGAAGTCGGATGAAAGCATTAGCAATTGTATTGCTCCGTTAAAATTACTCACTAAATTTTGTGATTTCGATAAGATCACCGAGATTAACAACGAGATGATTAGGGATCGTTTGATAGGCGGTGTTAAATCCGAAACGTTACAACGCGAACTTCTGAAGCACACTCTGAATTTGAAGGGTACGACATCATTAGCTTTGTCTTTAGAATATGCCGAAATAGATCAAGAAGTAATTCGTTCCCATTCAAAGAGTGTAAACTATGTATCTCAAAAACCGAAAAAAGCTCAAACAAAAGTCAAATTTAACAAAGACTTAATCTGCTATTGTTGCGGAAAAAACGGGCACGTGAAAACCCGATGTAAATACAAGGATTTTATTTGTAGCCGCTGTCATATTAAAGGACATTTAAAAGCCGTATGTCGAAAAAGTTGTAGCAGTAAAACTTCCAAAACTGCAGAATACTCAAAACCAAGCTCGAGTTCAAATTTTAACGCTAGGCCCAAAAGTAAACTGAAATACAGTTATAAACAAAAAGTCCATAGGGTTGAACGTGAAACTGACAGTGAGTCAGAAAATGAGCCCGAAAATTCTGATTCTGCTTCGGCAAGTGAGTGGGAGTTGGAGGAAGATTATAGTCTGTAAAATAACACAGTAGGGCTGTCCGAGGCTGCCGAGCAATTTTCAGTTCCTGTTATGACCAATAAAATCGTAATAGTTGTGAATTCCTTAAAAATACACAAATGTATTATGCCCATCTGCCTTAATGGAATTAAGCTGAACATGGAACTTGATTCCGGGGAAGATGCTACAATAATACCAATTAAGTGGCATGAAAAACACTTTTCGGATTGTCCTTTAATGCTCAGTCCGTATTCTATCCACTCATACACCGAAGGGACTGAGAAAACGATTTACACAGTAAGTCTCAAGGTTAACGTTAATGGTCAAACTGAATACTTGGATGCACTAGTTTCAAAAATGTATAAACCTGCAATAATTGGGAAAGATTGGCTTTCAATCTTTAGAGTTAACTTTGAACCATACTATGATTTGCAATCTAAAATTAAAAGAGTCAAACAGGTTAAAGCAAGGATTCCACCAGTTGACACGGATGCAATAGTTAAAGGTTTTCCAAAACTTTTCAGTGAGGGCATGGGTAAATTCAAAAACTTCAAAGCTAAGATTCAGTTGAAGGCCGACGCTAAACCTGCGTATAGTCGAGTTCACCCTGTTCCTTTGGCCTTAAAATAAAAAGTTAATCAGGAAATCGAGCGCCTGGTTAGCTTAGGAATTCTTGAACCAGTAGCAATCTGAGAATGGTCGACACCGATCGTGATCGTGCACAAAGCGAATGGCGACATTCGAATTATCGGCAATTACAAAACCACCGTAAATCCACAATTGGAGGTGGAACATTATCCGGTTCCCACAGCTGCTGAATTATTTAGTGAATTAGCAGGTAGTGACAGATTCAGCCTTATCGATTTTAAGGATGCCTTTTTGCAAATCGAATTAGATCCTGAATCGCAGGCAGCATTAACAATAAACACTCTCCTGGGTCTTTTTCGCTGGCTTCGTGTACCTCTAGGCCTTGCGTCCAGTCCTGGAATTTTCCAGAGGGTCATGACGCAAATCACGAGTAAAATCCCCAAATGTTCACTATTTTATGATGACATCCTCGTGACCGGGAAGGGGGAAAAGCATGACGAATCTTTGAATCAGCTGCTAACTGCTTTACAGGATGCAGGGGCTAGCTTAGGATCGACAAGTGTAAGCTGTCACAACCTGAACTAAAATATTTAGGACATATGATAAATGCTGAAGGCTTGCACACACTCCCTGAGGTGGTCGAAGCAGTCACCAACGCACCGAATCCAACTTGTATTCAAGAACTGCAAAGTTTCTTAGGATTCGTGAATCATTGCTGAAAATATCTGCATAACCTTGCTCATATTCTTTCCCCTGTTACTCGGTTGTTAAGCCCTAAAGTAAAGTGGACATGGGGGACTGAATGTGACGAAGCTGTTAGCAAAGTAAAAGAATTATTTGTCAAATCAAAAGTTTTGGTTCATTACAACCCAAAATTAAAGCTTAAACTGGTTTAAGACGGCTCACCCTATGGGGTGGGAGCGTGCCTGATGCATGTCATGCCTAATGACGAATCGCATCCAATAGCTTTTGCTTCACGAAAGCTAACTAAAACCGAACAAGGCTACACTCATTTTGATTGTGAAGCTCTCAGTGTGGCTTGGGGAGTTAAACGGTTTCATGAATACGTGTACGGTCAGAAATTTATATTGCAGTCTGACCAAAAGGCTTTAATATGGATTTATGGCCTAAAAAGGGTACCCCACAGATGGCAGCAGCACGTGTGCAACATTGGGCGGTTATGCTTAACGCTTATGAATATGACTTCCAACATATACCAGGCAAGCAGAATTTAACTGCTGACGCACTGTTTCGACTTTCACTCCCTAATGACAAGGAGTTTGAAGAGGCTGAACAACAGCACAATGTACTAGCGTTGGAAGCCATCTCCAACTTACCAGTGCTAAAAGAAGCTTTGGTTATGGAAAGCAAGCGTGACAAAGTACTGTCTAAAGTATACCGTTACGTTTATCGTGGCTGGCCTGAAGTGTGTGATAATCCTGACATGCAGCCGTACTTCACACGCCGCAATGAAATCTCGATTGAAAGTGACACACTTTTTTTGGGGTTTAGAATCGTCGTGTCAACGGCTTTAAGACGTCAAATTTTGAAAGATTTGCACAGCTCACACCTTGGTATTGTTAAATTAAAGAGCTTGGCTAGGTCTAAGGTGTGGTTACCTTTTATTGACGCAGATATTGAAAACAAAGTTAAATCCTGTTCTAATTGTCAAGAATTTAAGGATACTCAATCTGCAGGACCCAAGCATACCTGGGAGTATCCACAAAAGCCAAATTCTAGATATCACGCTGATTTTTTAGGACCGTTGGATAATTTCATGTTTCTAATTTTAGTGGATGCTCACAGTAAAATTCCGTTCGTGCACAAAATGAAAACTACCACATCAGTTAAAGTTATTGATATTTTGAATAACTTGCCGAATACGGGCTGATGGATTCCTTAGTTAGCGGCAATGGCCCACAGTGGACCTCTAAAGAGTTTAAATCATGGTTAACGATTAACGGAATCCAACACCTATCAGGCCCGGCTTTTGTGCCGTGGGGTAACGGATTAGTCGAAATTTACGTCCGAAATTTTAAACGTGTCTACAAAGCTGCTCAGTGTGACGGTTGTTCTGTTCAGGAGAGTATAAATGCATACTTATTACCGTCACGAATCACGATAAGTTCTACCACCCAAGCTACACCTGGTAAATTATTCTTCAATAGAGAATTAAAATCCAGATTGGATTTGCTTTATCCTGACCCTGTGTCCGTTGTTAAAAGAAACCAACAAAAACAGATTAAAAGCACCCAACATTGTGCTTCAGTTAACTATCAAGTTGGCGATGAAATATGGTATCGTGACTACAGTAAATCTAACCCTAAGCTATGTATGGGTTAACATTGGAACTTAAGGACTACCATTGTGGTGTATCTATGACGACAGCACAGGTACCATGCCAATCTAGATCGGAAATGAGCTACCAGCTGCAATTTGGGGTTGGGAGTGTAGTCAGAATGTCACAGCAACCAAAGATGCTGTTGCCCGTGAAGCTGTCCTCAACATCATATTTAGCAGATGCACAACTGGTTGTGGAAACAAGCGTGGGTGTAGGAAAATAAGCGTGAGTTGTAAATATGTATTTGAAGTTACGATTCAATGTTATATGTAGTAACCTAATGTAACAATTAATATGTATAGTGGTAAATAAGTGTTTGATGTTATATGATTGATATAGTACCTTAAATGCGGTTAGGGTCGGTCCACCTAATCTATGTGCACCCCGTATAGCAGATAATACGGGGTGAGATCACTGAGCTTTCTCAAATTTAGAACTATAATATCTCGTAAACTACTAGTGTTACAGAAAAAATGTATAAAATCAAGTTTGTGGCAAATTTTGTCCTCCTTAACTTTTGTAGGGAGCAGTTTTCTGGTAGGACCCACAGGTTCCGAGATATTATCGGAAAACTAATAAAAAGTGACCTATTTTGGGGTATTTTATGGTCTAGCGAAGCCAGCTCACCTCCAAATCATCAGGACTTTTGACATAGTCATTACAAGACCTCCCCGAACAACCTTGCAAAGTTTCAGGACCTTGGGATTTTATTCCACCATTTGCCAAATTTGAGCCTTCGTTGAATGGACTATAAGGCATTCGAGTCTCTCCCACTCGACCCCCTTCCTGCATTTATTCCACATTCCCGGCCATTGCTTTCTCTTTCATTGAAACTCTATTGTTAAAATTCAATTTAACATTTCTTAAAAGGAAAGTTTACGGAAGGCTTTTAGCGACCTCCTGGTCCTTACCAGATCCGTTGCTATTGGGACAAACTTAAACTTACTCTTCCAGGCGGGCCAACTACCCCTCAATCATACAATAAATAAAAACCATCACCCATCACAAAATCTATTATCTTGGTTTAAACCATGCAAAAAAAACACCTGCAAGCCTCTGAGCTAACCATAGTACCCCAAGAACACCGGCAAAAAACATTCCAACAACTTTGTCTACCATCACCCAAAAAATCAAATGCAGACACATTCGAAAATTAACGTGATTTCCATTCACAAGAACAAACATGCAACAATAGTTGCCAAGGATGCTGCAGCTCAATGTAATAACCAAGAAGCGACATTACAATTTTCAGAAATAGATGTAACACACCCTCCACCTTTTCTCCTTGCATCCCTTCTGGGACAATTACAATCAGAAGCATGAAGACCTGGATGCTGTGTATGCTCTCAGTTTAGACAGTTTCTTGTCCTACTCTTAAGAAACTGAACCAGATTCGAATCACCACAAAACCTGGACAGGAAGCCCTAAAATGCGGTAAAGTTCAGGAAGAAATGCGCACAATTTCAGAAACAAAGAAAACAATTTACCAGTATTCTTGCAAATTTCGACAAACATTTAATCTGTCTTCATCAGGCTGACTGCTTGTCGGAAAGCTTCTTTCTTCATCATTACCGTACCATTTGTGTTACCACTTGAATTCAGTGTTCCAAGTTGGCGAGGCCTCCCGTTATGATTAGGCTCACGACTCCGCTGATCTTTAAATGGACAACTCGTCTCTCAGGAGAAAACGAATTCCTGGACTTGAGGGGCCGTGGGAGTTCATTACAATAGCATTACACCTCAAATGCTGTTGAATGGAGAGCGATTCGACGCCTTTTAGATGACGATCAAATAGAGAACTTTACTTTAGCAGCGTGGTCGTTCTCTCCCATCCTATTTCATGTTTTGTTTCTGTGTGATGGGTAGCTAAGCTGTCATCTTTCGCTTCATTACGCATTTCTGCCATATGCTATTTTACTCTCGCTTTGACTCCTTTCCTCGTCTCCACAACACAAACAGCATCGCACCGAACACATGGAACACGGTAAACACCTTCTCAAGTATTGCGAACCCCGGTCCAGACATCGATCATCCCATCCACCTCTCTGCTCCCTTCCTTCGTTCGCTTCTTCAAGAGCTCGTCTTTAAGGTTGTGTCCAGTTCCTACTCACAGAGGAGTGGTGAGCCTAATAAAATCGGGAAGCGTCGCCCGTTTGGAACATTGAATTCAAATGGTAATACACATGGTGATGATATAGAAAGGAGCTTTCTGACTAGTAGTAGTGCCTGATAAAATAGACGAAGTATCTGTAGAAAATTTGCAAGACTACTGGTAAATTGTATTCTTTTTTTCTCAAATGGTGCATATTTTTTTCCTGAACTTTAATGAAAATTGAGATGAACTTTCACAGTAATAACCGTTAAGGAAGTCCTAGTAGTATAAAACGGTATTAGTAATCGCACAAGGCCCTACCATCATCTTTAGATTCAACTGGTTCCTCCCAGTGCCGTATGCGTAAAAGCACTATGTAGATGAAAGCTGCCTTCTTGTAATGACTTGTTAGTGCTACAACCTCCACATGAAAAAGGTTTTTCCCAATATGTGCAGATTTCTGTTAAATGGCTAAGTTTACAGTCAATTGGTTCGTCCCCAATACAATCACAAATGTTGATGACTGTTACGCTTAGATTTCAAAAGAAAGGATATTCAGCATTTCAATATCCTCTCAAATTTTCAACAGTTTAAATCTAAGTGTAACAGACGTAAACATCTCGAATTTTCAAAACAAGCTATGTGACATTTTTAAATCATTTTTTTACAATTAGACTTTAGACACAATGTGTCAAACCATTCATGAAATTAGGACGTGTTTTCCTCTCTGTGGAAACGAACACGCACATTGAAGGATGATTTAAGAAGGAAATCTTCGCCACATTCCCTACAGTTAAAGTTGCACTGTCACCGATTGAAAGTAGGCAAAATCTGGGAACATCTAGTACTATCTACCACTTGCTTGCGTCAAGCGAAGGAATGCATGTCATTTCTTTTTATGAAACAATCCACGAGCATTCTTAACCCTTTTTAGTCCGAGCCATTTTTTTCAATTCGCGAGCGAGAAAGGCCATGGCCGCAACATGGATGCCATGAACAAGTTGCATGCCTCACGAAAATAAATTGTACTAAAAAAACTATGCGGTCTTGGCGTATAAAACTTCGCAGACGTAATAATTAAATTGTAAATTGTTGAAAAAAAATATAATTGGGACCATCGTCCTACGTTTTCTTTATTTATAAAAATCCTAAAGTTTGACTATGTAAACAGTGCTAACGAAAGTTTCAACCTACGGTACTCGGACTGATGACATCCACTCGATATTCTTCCATCACAACGTCTGTTATTACTTCCGAAATCATTATTTTATGTTTTATTACCTTAAAAATAGTTTTAAGTTGCTTTATTCCCCCAATATTTACGATCGCTGACAGCTCACTACCATTTTGTCTTGAGCGGCCATATTGACCGGCCGGCCGCAAGCGAATGCGCTCCTGCTAGCGCCAATGGATATGACCTTGACTCGCTTCGCGTGACGTCACGAATGAACGGCCTACGAGTCACAAGCCGTGAACGAACCAATCAGCGCACGCGATAGCACGCGATAGCACGCGATCGGAAAGAATTTGAACAAGGGCCGTTGAAACAGTACTTTTCATTCGAGGAAGACAGGCAGTGACGTTGGAGTTGATGACATCATTTTTCATGGGCTAGAAAATTGGGAATCCCCTCTCTCGAACGCGCTCAAGATGGCGGCTGCACATTGCGTAGTTCCGGAGATACGATCGTTTGAACCGAGGGCTGTTTTCAGCAAACAAAGGCAATTTTCACGTCGATTTTGGCGACGATGCCAACAATAACATAGACTTAAGGTAATAAAAAGATGATTTGAATTAAATAAACCGAAATAAACCTGAAATATACGTTCCAAAATACGTACTTCAATCGGAGTTACCCTCTGACGTACGCAATAGGATTTTTTTTAAACAGGGCGTAGAACTGAGCGAACGATGTATCGTTCCTCCGACATTTTCGGCGTCATTTTTGAGCACCGATGTATCGCAACTTGGACTCAGAAGGGTTAATTATTGAGTGAAAATTTAGTACATCCTCATGCACCTGGGAGCAAGCGGTACAGGTTAACAATATCACTGCCACTAGATGGTGCCAGGGTATCTGAACGGTTTTCAATAGTTATTAGTACCACTTTAAAATAAGTTCCTGAACGAAGAGCTTCGTAGATGCATGCAAGTGCAGGCCGTCCTAAGAGATCCACCCATGAACTTCACTTGTTGAAGAACTACTTGTCTCACACTGTAAATTGCAAACTGTACGTCTCTTTTATTTTTCCATTTTTCGTAGTATATTGTTGATACATAAATGTTCCTGTCCATACCAAATAATCTCCAAATAGTGTACCAAGTTGTACAAATAAAAGCAATTCGATTTGATTTGAGTTAAAAGGTTTCTCCCTGCTATGCAACACTGTTCAATTTCAAATACGACACGTTTCCAATTTTTACGAAATTAAGCTACTTCGATCCAACACAACTTCTGAAACGTCAACAAATTACTCCAAGAGTAGTTATTTGTTACTTTATATATAAGTAAAGTAAAGTAATTTATTATGCATTGCATTATGCAATGTGAGGCTAAAATAAAATATCTGAAGGCTTACTCAATTCTTACACAATTTTAGTCAACGAAAGCAAAAGATAGGCAATAATACAGTCTTTCAAAGTGAAACTGCAGCACTACAGGATACGCATAGGAATGGCTTCACTCCAGAATGAATTTGATTGAGTAGCTTAGGCAGTTGACTCCATGTAAAAGCATCTTTACAGTAGGGATCGACAGAGTCCGGATTTATCCGGATCCGGCGCCGGATAATAAGGTATCAGGCAAGATTCGAATCCGGTCATTATATTGAGCCGGATACCGGTTGCAACGCAACCAAAACATGTCGCTGTAAACATGTTGCATGCCTCGGTAAAATAGATCGATGTAAAATAACTAAGCGATCTACGGGTATAAAAATTGCAGATGTAATAATTAGTGTAAATTAGTGCACAAAAATATACCTGGGATAATCGTATTAGGTTTTAATAACTAAAAAAAAGTTGAGGTTCGACTACATAAATATTCATCTTGCGTTGCAGTATATGGGATACCTTGAAACAATGGTCCTCCGGTTATTCTTCTATTACAGCGTTGCTTACGGCTTCCGAAATCCTTTTTTTTTAAATTTGTAATACCGTAGAAGTAGTTTAGAGTTGTTTTATTCCTAATTTATATTCGCTATCGGCGATGGCAGTCAGTTTACGGCTGACATCGCGCTCCCACTCCCTGCCGGCTGTCCACCAATAGACATGTACATGCTAGCTTCAATGGCTGTGACCTTGACTCGCTTCGCGCGACGTCACTTGCGACTGGCCCCCGTCGCGATAGTGATCACGTGCTATACACGTGCAAAACGGGGAATCCCAGCTTTCCAACACGACCAAGTTGGCGGCCATTTGTTGCGTTACGACAGCTTGAACCAAGGTCTAGTTTTAGCAAACAAAAGCAATTTCACGTAACAAAAACATCAATTAAGGTAATTAAAAGATGATATTAAATTAAATGAATCTAAAATAGGCGTGCCAAAGTACCTAAATCAGTCGGAATTACACCTCCGTTGTATGCAATGGTGGTTTTTTTTGCAAACGGGACTTTGAATCGGGAGTGCGTCGGGAGTTTTAGAAACGGTTTTGAAGTGACGATAAATTGTGGTTTGGATGCCAAGGGGTTAAATTAGAAAAGTAAAACGGTTTTATGACGACATCAAAAACTAGCAAGAAATAAGAGCACGATAAACCAAATATTTCTTCCATGTTGCAAGAGTCGAGACAGTTTTATTCATAAAATGAAAACATACAGCTTTTTTTATGTTGGTTTCGTTCCTTTTTTTTTGCTTTCGGCCTTTGTTATACTGTGCGCAATACAAAACGGAACGAAAGGAATTTAAAACTGACAATAAAACACCTGTTATGATTTTGATTTTGTTTTAATGCAACCAAAATTCAATAATTTTAATTTAAAATAAATTAGTGGAGTACATACTGGTTTCACAATTATTGCAAAATTTTGCTAATTATTTTTGAAATGAAGCAGTAGGCTAACAATGATAAATCCTTCAACTAGAAAAATGTTTTCTGACTGATTAACCTAATGAGTGCTTTATTTTACTGTTTCAAAAAAATTTGCAGAATTTAGCAACATTGCAAAAATAGTTCTGTAGCCTACATGCAATTATACTATTCTGGTACTCATAATAGTGTAAGACTTCTACGTGTTTAATGTAAGAAAATAATGCGAAAATTAACACCATAGCTGCAACTTATAAGAGGGAAAAAACGGCTTTATTTCGATTTTGTGTGTGAATTACCCGGTATCCGGTACCACTCCGGATCCGGCACCTAGATCCGGAACCGATCCGGCACTAACATCAAATTATCCAGAACCGACCCGGATCCGGCAAAACGGTATCCGGTCGATCCCTACTTTACAGAAATTGCTTTTAAACAGCATTTCTCCATAAAGAAAACAATAATGCAGCTTAAAGCAGAAAGCAGCACAACAAAATCGCATTTAAAACAGCTTCACTACAAAATGAATACAACTGTGGCTCAACAAAGTTCCACTTCAAAAAAGTAGCACAATACAATACGTATTAAAAAAGCTTCTCCCCAAAACAATTCAGTGTGTAACAATTTAGTCTTACAACAATTCAGCACAACACATCCGCATCAGAACAGATACTCCCCAGAATGAATTCAATTAAGTTACACAATTGGCATAAAACAGCTTCTCATCAGAAAGAAAACGATTTTCCAGAATCTTAAGAACCTCTACGCATTAACTGTTGCGTTACAGTAGTCGCAAAAAAGAAAAGGCTACACCCCCCACCAAAAAATGCAGCTTTAAAACTACACTTCGCGTAAATGCAGCGTTATAGTAGTAGCATTTAAAACAGCATCACTCCAGAAAGAAAACAACAGTGGCTCAGTGAAGTACCACTTCAAGAACATGCAGTACTACACAATTTGCAGAAAAAAAGCAGCTTCTCTCCATAATGAATTTGGCCTTTAATCTTAAAAACGAGTCTTTTCATGAAAAGGCTTGCACTGCACAACTTGCATTTGAACGGCTTAACTCTAGACAGGATTCGATCGTGTAGCACAAGCATTGCGTAAATGCAGCCGGATTTAAACAACGGTTCTCCATAGAGAATTCGACAGCGTCGAAATTGCCACTTAAAGATAAAGAAGCACTACACAAATCGCATAAAAGTTTCACTCCATAGCCTAATGAAAGAATGATAGACGTTTCACCTTGTAAAAATGCACCACTGCACAATTCGC
Source organism: Lithobius niger (assembly GCA_023313725.1). Classification (NCBI taxonomy): domain Eukaryota; kingdom Metazoa; phylum Arthropoda; class Chilopoda; order Lithobiomorpha; family Lithobiidae; genus Lithobius; species Lithobius niger. Next base: position 19,525 of record JAHWFP010099211.1, on the reverse strand, counting down.
ATAAAATTCGCAAACCAGCATTGCACCAGAATGAATACGATAATGTAGCTTTAAGGAAAAAACTTCCCGTAAAAGCAGCGAATCAGCAGTAGCATAAAAACGGCTTCACAACACAAAGAATTCGAATGTGCCGTTTCTCTCCAGAATGAATTCAACGGTGACACACAAAAAGGCAAAACGTTGACACAAAACAGAAAAACGAGTTCAAGTTTGAACTCCCTGGTGTAGCACAACATTGGCTTGCACCCGCTTGTGTAGTTCATTGAGCAAATCGGTTCCTCTCCTGGTTTCGCACCACCTTCCAAATTCAACCAGGGCATCATGAATTGGGAGCCGAACTCAGTGCACCAACCGTTGGTGCTGCCAAAAATACTCCCGACAAGGCAATTATGTCCCGATCTGAGTTGTTGCCACAACCTAATTTTATTCCAGAAGGTGATCAGCGTAAAAGTAAGTTGGGTAACTTTAAAACAAGCCTCGTGATTGCTTGCAAACTTGGACCATCCGAGAGCCCTCTTAATGCTGAGATGATAAGCGCGAGCAGCTTCATCCCAGAGTGCCCAGGAGTTTTTGGAGCAGAACTCAAGTCCGTAAAGGTGAAGAGCACAACACTTCATGATATGCCGCAAGAGAGATTCCGTCATAAAAATTCTAAACACCAAGTGAACTGCTTATTGCTCTGTCTAGCCAAGTTCAGACGAAGCTGTCTAAGTTGATCAACCCAGATGATATTGTAAGAGAAAATGATGCCAAGGTACACAATTCGCTCAACCCACTGAATGTTATTCCCGGATATAAGAGTAGCTAAGTTACTACACGGGTGTCTACTCTTGCAGAAACAGATGCACTCTGTGTTACTCAAGTTGCAGCAGAGGAAAACCTGACTAACGCAATCGACAAGGGAATTGACAACCTTTTGTAGGCCACCGTCCAAGCTGTCGACGCGCCATTAAGCCTCAATCCCCCCCCCCCCCCCCGGGGGCGGAGGAGCAAGCCGATATCGTCAGCGTAAGCGACAAAGCTAATTTTTCTGACTGTCGATTCTCCAGGTGTCAATATTCTCTTCAGCAGATTTCATAACATTATCAAGGACTGCCATAAAGAGGTGAGCAGACAGGGGGCTACCATGTCTTACCCTCTTCTCTAATTTGTGGAATGGACTTGCCGCACTGAATACATTTACACCGCTTCTCTGCCGTAGTAGCAAATTGTGCCACTGTGAAACGCAAACTAAACCAATGAAATGGCAAAGTGGGCTTTCAAATGAACACTGCCACACGAAAAGTATGAATTCACAAGCAGATGTTACTCACAAGGCGTCAATTCATGAAATTTGAATGTATGTCTTCCTCTCTGTGAAAACGCACTCGCACACTCAATGATGAATGCAAGAAGGAAATCTTCGCCTCATTCTCAACAGTTAAAAGGTTTCTCTCCACTGTGCAACACCCTAAAAGAAGTAGTAAGTTATTAAAATTGCTCATACGTCTTACCCCCAGATGCCAGTTTTCACATTCATTATGTTTTCTCCCAATTAGGAACTCATTGTGCCAAATAAAACTTCAGGTCAAACTGCATTTTACTAAGAAAACGAATCCTAATTTAGGTTAGTCTGTAGGTTACTTCATGAACCTTCTACTTGCTCCCATTCAGATTTACTGTTTTGGATGTAGAAATCTTCGTTAGTGTATGTAGATCATTGCTCAGTCCTCTTATGACTCCTGGCGTTGGCTAACTATACAGGACGATTTGCCACATGCTTCACAGGGAAAGGGTTTCTCTTGTCACTAGTCACGACACATTTCTAATTTGCACCAAATTAAAGCCACTTCAATTTCAAACAACTTCCTAGTACGTGCATAAATCACTCAAAGAGTGACAATTTTCCATGAAAGCTCTTAATTTGTAGAATCGACCTACCACATTGTAAACATTTAAACAGTTGTTCTCCATCAGAAACCAATTGGGACCACAGCTAAACCATGGGGCCAAACACAATCAAAACCTATGAGATGACAAGTGGACAATTAACACAGCTACATTAAATGCATGAATTCACACCACATAAATTGGAAAAATAGGGGAATTCCAATGGGAATTCCAAGGGGAAACGTGCTGTCCTAATCCTTGGTGTCAACACGTGGTGTGCGTTTGTGCTCTACGAGTATTCACTCTCTTAGCTGCATGTATTTGTTTAGGAGAAATTCTACCGTACGATTTAGATCATGAAGGCACATGACAGTTTTTAAAGCGTGTTTAGTGTTTCATATGCACCTGGTTTCTAATAATTACGATATCTTGTGTGGTGGCTCACTCTCCATTTGGGAGCCGCCATCTTGTTTTTTTTTGGTTGGAAACCACCGAACATTATTTTATTTCGCCCATAAAACGGTTTTTATTCAGAACTGATCAGTTTGTTTGGTACCATGAATACTCGGGGTATCTTCTTCTTCTTCAAGCAAGTTTTTTTTTGGCAGGACTAATCTTTCTGGCAGCAAGTCCACTACTTCGTGGAGAGAAGCCTAAAAAGTGTGAAGTGTGTGACGCTGTACTTTTCCTTTTTTTTATTGATTTCGCCAAACAGTTTCCTCTTTGCTATGGAGTGGAACCTCTTTGTTGGGAATATATGTGTTGCTACCCTTAAGTTAGCAGGAGATTCAATGATACTCCATGATATTCAATGATGAGAGGCCAGTTAAGTGCCGTATTTGTGATGCTGTCCTTGCATGGGTAGTACGTTGGCACAGTCACTGTTGAATCCAACTGGCGACTTACAACATCAATTCCCAACATGCCTCCAAACATTTCAACAAAAATAAAGTGTAGGAGCAAGAGCGTGACGCAGAGCCCCCAATGACATGCAGAACAATGACTAGTGACAAGATGGATAACTTACAGTGGATCTATTGTGATCAATGTGATGATTGCTTGCTGTTTGAAAACTCTGGAATCACGGCTCCCTTCGATTAAATTCAGAAGTTGGGCTTAACCTTTGTGTGCAGAGCATGTAAGCTTAACAATAGATTGGAGGCTTTAACAGAACTTGTAACCAAACTTGTCAATGATAAATCCCGTCTTGAAGAAATGTTGTGTGATAACCAGTCAGAGTTGAGGGTTGTGAAGGATAAACTTTCAACTCTTGAAATGAAACATGAAACCTGTAATAGTGAAGCTAAGGACAAATTGTGCTACAACACCATGTCTGCAATAATTGCAAATTTGGAGGTACGGGTTATGGAAAGCAATAATAAGGCGGACTCATTGAGTGAATTTGTTACATCTCTCCTTCCTGACAATACTCCACTCTTTCCAAACGCTAACCAAAATTTAACTGATATTGCTTCTGCTACTAGTCAGTCGTACGCCAGTGCACACACTAACCGCCCTCACAAGTTAATGACTTCAAGTATGTGTACCATATAGTGAGCAAGGAAGTGGAGGATAGGGAGCATGGAAACGAAACATTATTGTTGATAATATTCCAGAATGCGGCAGTCAAGGGGAAGGATCCGAGAAATACAGCACGATGCTGAAGCTGATAGCAAATTAATGGAGAAGATTGGAGTAAAAGCAGAGGTAAAAACCTGAATAAGGTTAGGTATGAAGAAAGGGATTGCGAGACCAATCCTGTTAAAGTTCAGAAATCAAACTGATAGAGACCTTGTCATGTCTTCAGCTTTTAAACTCAAAGGATATGTGCTTGATGGTAGCAAACAGGTTGGACTTTCCTATGACAGGACTCCAGACAAAAGGAAAACGCTCAAGGAGAAAATGTCTCATAGAAGAGGAAAAGATGACAAGACTTCTACTAGTACATGACTTCCAGATGAAAGTATAACTGTTATTCTGGTTAATGCTAGAAGTGGTAAAAATAAGGAGGGTAATTTACTTCAAGTCATAAATGACGCTGATCCTCACATTATTTGCATTACTGAGACTTGGCTCGACAGTAGCATTTGCCCAAGTGAGTTTTTACCTGTAGGATATGATTGCTACTTCCGGCACAGGGATAGCGGTGGTGGTGGTGTCTTAATAGCTGTGAAAAATACAATGAATCACTATGAACTTGATGTTGTGGACGCTGGAATTGAATCCTGCTGGTGTGGTATGAACATCAACGGTAACGAGCATGTGATTGGCTGTGTCTACAGACCTCATCGTAATGATGAGAAGTGCCTACCTGGAGTCACTACCCAGTAAAATAATGTGGCTCTTAAGAAGAATTGCAAACTCGTCCTTACTGAAGACTTTAATCTTGCAGATCTGAAGTGGCATGAAGACGGAACATGGACCGAGACTGATACGAACAAAAATCACGACATCCTTTTTGACATTGTGCTTGAACACGGCCTGCATCAAAATGTTCACCAAATTACCCGTCTTTCAACTAGCCCATCAACACTTGACTTAGTTTTCACCAATTCCGATGTTGTCCTTACCAGTGTTTACACTTTTGAAGGGATTAGTGACCATGAGATTGTTGTTGTTGTTTGGCCAGGGTCTACAAATAGCTTCACACCAAAAAGAAGACTCCCTATATGCAATAAAGCAAATTGGGATGCGATACGGGAAGAACTAAGTTCAGCATACGTTTCGTTTGCAAATGACTTTACCAGTAATATTAACACTAATTGGGAGAAATTTGTGGAAATGATGTCTAACCTGCCTGACAATCATATCCCAACCAAACTGATCAATAATACTGACAAGCTCTGGATTACCCCTAAGTTGAAAAACAGATTGAGGAAACGACGAAAGTTAGCAAAAAGTGCAAAGGAAGGTATTGGAGTAGCGAAGTATCAAAACTTCAAAAAGGAAATAATCACCGCCTTGAAGAATGCCAAAGAAAACTTTTTGTGTATGTTGGCCACTCGAGGGAAAACGGACACTAAGTTCTTCTGGAAATATATGAACAGCGGGAAAAAAAGGAAGTTTCAATTCAATCGTTAAAGATCGAGGGAAATAAAAATACCTCCGACACCAATGAAATGGCTAATATCCTTAACCATCAATTTTTCTCTGTTTTCAATAGCTCTGCGACCACTGTTTTACCAGACTTTCCTGCTAGAACTGAAACGGTGATGGATGACATTGAGGTGACAATTGAGGGTGTTGCAAAGCTCATTGATAAAGTGAGCAGTAATAAAGCCTGTGGCCCTGACATAATCTCTGCTAAAGTGCTAAAAGAAACGAGGGCAGTAATCGCACCTTTCCTGACGAAGCTTTTTAATCAGTCCCTCGCTACTGGCCAACTTCCAGCTGACTGAAAACGCGCCAATATCGTGCCACTCTACAAAAAAGCTTGTAAGTCTAAAGCAGAAAATTACAGACCAATCTCGTTAACCAGTGTTATCTGCAAACTTTTAGAACACATAATTATCAGCAATGTTTACAAGCATCTCAAGATGAACCACTTGATCTGCAGTAAGCAGTTTGGTTTTAGGGCTGGTTCTTCATGTGAGATTATGTTAGTGGAGATGGTGCACAGTGTGTTGGCGGGCATGGAGAAAACCAAACAGGTGGACTGGTGTCAACTGGACCGCGAGAAGGCATTTGACAAAGTACCACACACAAAATGAAATCTTACGGTTTATCCGAACAAGTCTTAAAGTGGTATGAACAATTTTTTGGTTGGAAGAACACAGGTTGTTGTTCTTGGTGGTGAGAAGTCAGAAGCTGTTGACGTTGTGTCAGGTGTACCCCAGGGTACTGTAATGCTCAGTGCTTATTTTTAATGTACGTTAATGACATCGTGAACAAAGTTAAATCGACACCATATCTACTGGCTGATGACTGCAATATTCTTCGTGAAATTAATACTATGGAAGATCATAGAATACTGCAGCATGACCTGGATTAAATTCCTCAGTGGTGTGACACATGGGAAATGAACATTCAACCTAAGAAATCAGCAGTTATCTCGTTCACGAGGAAAACTGTGGACAGTATTAGTAGTTACAATTATGCGATGTCCGACACAACCATCAATCGTGTTAGCTCCTCAAAATGTTTAGGTGTGTATCTTGATTCAAACCTAAACTGGGGCGAGCATATTTCTTATATTGTGAACAAAAGCTCAGCAACTACAAACTTTATACACAGGAACTGCGTTACTCTTCCGGTGTACTGAGAGATCTTGCATACAAAACATTGGTGCGACCTGTGTTGGATTATGCTAGCTGTGCTTGGGACAACAACAGTGAGTGCAACACATCCAGAATTGAAAGGGTGCAGCAAAGAAGTGCAAGGGTCGTTACTGGAGACTTCAAAAGTGATTCTTGTGTCACTGGCATGATTTGCAAACTTGAATGGCCCACCCTTCAACCAGAAGACGTGAACATCGTCTTGAACTGTTGTACAAGATTTACAATAATGTAACCATTGTGGATAAGTCATTTTATCTAAAACAGGCGCATTATTATGAAAAGAATGATCGCATCCACAAGATTCGTTGCTTTGACTGTACCAGGGATTATTTTGGTGACTCTTTTTCCCCGTACGGTGAGAGAGTGGAATCTTTTGGACCAATCCGTTGTCAATGCCTCCAGTATTGCTGGCCTCAGAAGGGGTTGTAGGGGACTGAGGAAATATGCTCTTTGCTCTCACTCTGGTTAATGTGTTGTTTTTGTGTTTTATCTTTTCTGTATTGTTTTTTTCTTTTTAGTATGTACCGTTAGGGTTTACTTTTTTTAATTTTTTTTAATGGCCCTCTTAATGCTTTTCTTGCGTTGGGCCAAATGGTAAATAATAAATAAATATAAATTGTAGTGTACCGGTATGCAATGCCCGCATCCTCAAATCAAACAAAACAACGACTCAATCAGCTTAAACTTCAGTTAAACGGGGAAATGCAACAGGTGATACGATTGGTCAAGTCGCGCGACCTTGTATGACGTCACAAGCACGATTTAACATTATGTGCACAGAACGGTAAATCTATTTACTCAAGAGTAAATGAACTTATTCTTAAGAAATAATCGCATTTCTCTTAAGTAATACTCGATTTTCAATTAAGTAAAAATCGATTATTTCTTAAGACAAAAACATTTATTCTTATGACAAAACATTAATCTTAAGACTAAATATTTTTTGTTAAGTAATAATATTTATTATTGAGCCGAATACACTGCCATACAAATTCTGGCCGTTATATCTGTACTACACCCGGAGATCAAACCAATCAACCGATGCTCAAGTTATACAGCTTAAAACGTAGTTATGAAGAAGCCCTAGGGTCTTTTGAACGGTATTTTAATGTCACTACAATTGTTGTTCTTCATGTTGGGAAAATTTTGCTCTCCACTAGAGATCGAACTTAACAACCGATTTGCAATGTGTACAGCTTAAAATTGAGTAATGAATAGCCTCGCTTATATCAGTTATTTTAAGGTGACTACAATTGTTGCTGTTCTTGTTGGGGAAATTTTGCTCTCACTTAGAGATCTAACCGAAGAACCGATTATGAATTTTTATAGCTTAACCCCTTCTGCTCCAGGGACGTACTTGTGTGCGTCCTTTCAAGAGCAGCTTGCATTTCAAGGACGTACATGCATACGTCCGTTCAGCATGCAGTCTCTGTTAGACCTGGCTGAAGCAGGAAATGTAGCCAAAGACCCTGGTAACAAACGTAGAAAACAGCACACAGAGCTAGCAATGTCCTGTCTTTCTTATATTAGTCTAGTAGTCTTCTTTGTCCCGTTTTCTTCTCATTCATGGTTTGTTTACAACGCGACGACCATGCCAGCGTTAGGCCTAACAAATTGCCTTCGCTGTTTTGCTTGCATGTAGCTATCGCTTTCGTCGTAGCCACGTCAGTTGAGTTTAGTAGGTTTTGTGAAAGTTTATGAACACTGATATAGAAATGACATCTTGAAGTGTGAATTTATAATGATTTGCAAGGAACTGTTGATTGAAATGTTAAAACCGTAATTATAAAAGTACAGTGCCAAATTTACGCAAATGAAATTGCTTGCTGCTGTGCCAGGCAGTGTTTATGTTTGTTTATCTTCTCAACATAATGGAAGTTTATGGAAGTTTGTGGAAGTTTGTGATACAGAAATAAACTGTGGATTTGTAGATTTAAAATGAATAACGTCGAACTATTGATCGTAATATTGCCATCAATTGTCTGAAATTACAACGCTGCTTTTAAGCAAACGAAAGTACTGTTTACTTGTGGTCTGGCCGATTTTACGTAGTGAAGTGTTTCAAGTGTTGTTTATTATTTGTAAAAAATGAGTTTTTCGGACGAATCAGACATTGATTTTGATCCAGATCAGCATGTCGGTAACGAAAGTTACATAGATAATGAGAGTGATAACGAATCATCTTTTGAAAGTGACGCATTTTCGGATGTCGAGTCGGATAATGGTGCACAAACTGCTGGTGATGGATGGTCGTTTATGACCGATTCTTTTGCCGACAAAAGACCGAATCCCTTCCCAAAATTTCAAGCAGATTATGAAATTCACCCAGCTTTAGCTTCGGTAGCCTGTATAAATGCCTGTGAAGCATTCAAAATTTTATTTAGTAAGGCAATTGTAACATTTTTCTGTACTGTCATGAACGTCCATGCAGGCAATTTTTTTCGTGAAAATCCTGCTCATAAAACCGTGTATTTGGGTTGATATGGAACGTAGTTGAAATCGAAGAATTGTATGTTTTTTTGCCCCGATTTTTCTTAGAGGAATAACAAAATTGCCGACCATTTCCATGTATTGTTCCACTTCCCTGATTGCAGCTGAGCCAAAATGTTTTGTGCACAAGTAATGAGCAAGAACCGTGTTTTGTCATTACTGAAATTTCTTCGTTTTTCATACCCTGACAGAGTGCAAAAAAACTCTCTACCTAAACGACTTCAGCCATACCTAAGTATGTTGCATGAAAATTGTATGCTGTTTGTGAATCCTGGGAAAAATGTGGCTGTTGACGAAGCTTTACTTGTGTGGAAAGGAAGGCTTCATTTTCCTGTCTACATAAAATCGAAACGATCTAGGTTTGGCATCAAACTATATTGTAAGTGACCTAGTTCCCCTAGTCTCAGGGCTACACTTGGAACTTTCAAGTTGCTATTGGGAAAGACAGGTATCACTTACCCCATTTACATAATTCTGCTGCACTAAGTGTGTCAGAAAGAATTGTTATTTATCTTGTGGACCATTTGTTAGACCAAAGTCAGCAAATCATTGTTGAAAACTGGTACATGTCAGTACGAATAGCAGAATTTTGTTGTCCCATGGTACACTCATTACAGGAACAATAAGAAAAAATAGAGGTATCCCTGCAACACTAGCGGAACAAAATCTTGAAAAATACCAAGCATGTTTTGTTCGAAGAGGTGATGTTTTGATTGTGAGATGGCAAGACACAAAAGATGCGTATGTTGGTACAACAATACAAACTGCAGCTTTTGTGGAAAAATCTCGGTATGTTGTAGTGGTCGTCAACAGTATTTCACAAAGCCCAACCAAATTGAGGAATACAATCAACTGATGGAAGGTGTTCATGCCTGTGATCAGGATTTAGAACCCTACGACCCATGTTGCAAAACACTCACCTGGTTTAAAAAAATTGGAATCCACGTAGCTGCCAGGATGCTAGTAAATGGGAAAGTACTTTATGATCACGCTCATGAGAAGACTACACCATTTCTTGACTTCATGCTGTTGGCCTGTGAAGGCCTTCTACAAAAGTACAGCACAGGCTATGCTTTGTTGGAAAACATGAAATGTGAAAAAGCATTGCTTCCCAAATCAAAGCCGATTCATGGTTGGGTGTCATTGCCACCCAACAGTGGAAAGAAGAGTCCACAAAAAAGTGCCGTATTTGTGTCAAAGAAAGAATTCGAAAAGATACTGGAAAAATGTGCATGGGTTGTCCAGGCAAACCTGGTCTGTGTTCCCTGGACCTTCAATTTATGCACGCCGAGAAGTAGGGGTACAATTTCACGGTAGGAACACCAAATTTTAAGTGAATATATCGCTTTACTTGTTTACTGATCCACTGCACACAAAGCAAAAACATTACGTGTTGGGGCTTGGAATGTACTGTACTAAAGTTTCAGTAGAAACCACTCCAATTTTATAATTGCATTTAGTTTTATTTTTCTTTGAATGGGACATGTTTATTATTCACTAGATTTCATAAAAAATACAGCCTGCAGTACTCATTAGCTTGATGCCTACATGTGAATACCAGTTTTTTTTATTAGGCATGCTTTCATGAAGAATAGCCAGTAACGTGCTCTGAAACTAGCCTATTTGTGTATGCCACCAGCTTTTTTACAGACATGATTTCATGAATAACAGCTAGCATTATAGGCTACTCATTAGTGATTTTGTCTAAGATAGGCCTAACTGTGCATGCTTCAGTTGTTTATGGAATGTAGCCAGCAGTAGCCTACACATTAGTTGTTTTTTTCAAAACTAGGCCTACTTGTCAACTACACAATATTTTTTATAAGGCATTCTTTCATGAAAATCAACCAGCTTCAATCAAAACCAGGCCTAGCCTACTTGTGAACTACACAATTTTTATTAGTCATTCTTTCATGAAAATCAACATGCTTCAACCAAAACTAGGCCAAGACTGTCTTTTGACTGCAGTGGTTTTATTAGCAATTCTCTTGTGAAAAATCAACAGCTTCAAAGATCTTTCAGTCAAGAATTAGGCCTACTTGTGAATTACATAATATTTCTTAGCAGACGTTTTATGAAAAACAGCCAGGTTCAATCAAATTTGTGTATTTCAATCCTATTTGTGTAGGCCACATGGTTTAGAAAAAATAGCCGTTTTTGTTCCTTAGTTTTCTGAAACAAAACCATGCTTATTTGCGTATGCCACTAGCTTTTTTACAGACATGATTTCATGAATAACAGCTAGCATTATACTCATTAGTTATTTTTGTCTAAGATAGGCCTAACTGTGCATGCTTCAGTTGTTTACACACTTTCATGGAATGTAGCCAGCAGTAGCCTACACTTTAGTTGTTTTTTCAAAACTAGGCCTACTTGTCAACTACATAGTAATTTTTATTAGGCATTCTTTCATGAAAATCAACATGTTTCAATCAAAACTAAGTTTAGACAGTGTTGTGACGGCAGTGTTTTTATTAGCAATTGTCTTGTGAAAAATCAATAGCTTCAATAGATGTTTCAGCCTAGAATTAGGCCTCCTTGTGAAATGCATACTGTTTCTTGGAAGGCATTTTATGAAAAACAGCCAGGTTCAATCAAAACTAGGCCTATTTGTGAAGGCCGCATGGTTTAGAAAAAATATTCGTTATTGTTCATTAGTTCTCTGAAACAAAACTAAGCCTATTTGTGTATGCCATAAGTTTTTTTACAGACATGATTTCATGAATAACAGCTAGCATTATACTCATTAGTGATTTTTGTCTAAGATTGGCCTAACTATGCATGCTTCAGTTGTTTACACACTTTCATGGAATGTAGCCAGCAGTAGCCTACACATTAGTTGTTTTTTCAAATCTAGACCTAATTGTCAACTACAAAGTGTTTTTTGTTATACATTCTTTCCTGAAACAAACAAGTTTCAATTGAAACTAGGCTTACGGTACTTCTGAAATACACATTGTTTTTATTAGCCATTCGTTCACGAAAAATTTCTAGCTCTGCTTGTTGTTACAGTCAAAACTTAGTCCTGAGAATGCAATACTGTTTCTAATGACACTTTCTATGAAAAACAGTCAGGCTCATTCAAAACTTGGCCCACTTGTGAATGCCACATGCTTTCATGATAAGTAGCCAGCTCTATATACTTGTTCAATCAAAACGAGACTAACTTGTAAAGGTTACAGTGTTTAGAAAACAAGCCTGCTTTACTCTTTAGTCAAGTGGTGGCAATTTATACCTAGTCCTGAATGCCATACTGTTTTATTACACTAATTCTGTTTTCATTTTATGGGACCGTTTTGCTAGTATAAAGTAACACAATTTTGATTGTCTAACCATCAATAAACACAGTAAGATTATACAACATGCCAATGTCTCCTTCCTTTGAGAGAAAAACTTGCTCTTCTTTCCATGCTCATTCATGCTTCTCTGCATTACAACCCAAAAGCTACCTCTTAAATGGATGCAGTCCAGTGAGGGCTTTGCTGCATTGGTTTACAGAAGATGGTAGGGGCCATGTCCAGTCAAAAAAGCCTCTGGAGTGGAGGGGGTTAAAATTAAGGACTAAAATGCGTCTTTTACTACAATTGTTGTTGTTCTTCTTGTTGAGGAAATTTTGCTCTCGCTTAGAGATCGCAGCAAACAACCGATTTTCAATATTAATAGTTTAAAATTGAGTATTAAAAATTGAGTATTAAAATTGAATATTATTTTAAGGGGATTGCACTCTTCTTTTCTTTGTTATTGTTGCTGGAACAAGAAAATATAATAAATATTTGTATTAAAAAACGCTTAAGCGTATAAAATACGAAGGTAAAGCTTAAAAAACTTAAAGCTCTAACAGAACAGATTTTAGAAAAAGACATGTAAGCCATCAGCGTAAGACTAAATCGTGTAAAAGAAGCTCCAGCTTGTTTTTTGGGTGGAGGAGATTGTTTATAATAAAGGCAAGACTCGTAAACACCCCATTTGTACGTATACCATGAGGAATTACTATAATGTTTATATTTTAGGCATTGGTACAAAAACGAATAACAATCATTAAGGCAACCACCAGTATTTAAATTTGAGTGCGCGCTCCGCACCAGAAAATATCAGGGGCAAACAGAATATATTGTGATGTGGTTAGTTTGTCCTCATTCTTTTAAATCTTGGGTTACTGACATTGAAAGTATTTAAAAAGATGGAATTTTTAGTTTTCTAAGCAATGAGTCTATGGATTATGTCCTAATAACACCTTCTAAAAGTACACGGGTAAATTAGTTAAGCCGATTCATTTAGGGAGGCAGTACAAAGTAGCCGTGTGTCAGATGTTCTTCCCCAACAATTTTAATGCTAGTCGGAATATGGTACAATTAAATAATGACAAAACCACCAGTTTCATACATCAAGATTGTAAAGTTCCAGTTGTTAAAATAAAGTGCTTTAGGGCCGTACCATACTACCAAACTCTGAATAATTTTGTTTGGATATTAATGATAAAATTAAAGCATTTGGAAATAAAGGTGCTGCGAAGCTTTCTATGGTGGAACTTTTCCTCTGTAGGTTTAAGTGCAATAAAAGTTTTTAAAGGTTCAAATTAGACACTAGCGGTCTGACAAGAAAAATACTTAACAGATTTCCTCCAGCAGGTTACTTGACAAATTTGGATTTAAGAGCTCGGATTTTATCTGGACTCCTCATGATTTAGAAGATTGGGGATCTGTGCACAATCATTAGGATAGTCCTTTTAGATCATTATGGGTGTATACTGATACAATCACCCCTCAACTTTTTGGTGACATTGAAGCATCTTTATTACCAATAGTAAGCGTAGAATGTGAGAAGGAGGAAGATACGACTGCCACGTTTTTCAGACTGCAATAATAGTCCTTTATTAACGGAAAATATACATATTAATACAGGATTCAGAACTGATATTGGGCCTCTATACCTTCGGCTTCTTCAGTCGCGTAGTCGTCCGCTCGCATGTGAGGCCTTTAAAAGCATGGATTGGCTTCGTCATCTCGTTATTGTGACGTCATGATGAAGTATTTATATCTGTATGCAAAGAGTCAAGCCGGGGGTTATATCTCCATGTTTGCAGTCAGGGCACGGATTGGGGTCCATATTCAGTCCCCTGAAGCATATGACCATAATCTTTTTAACAAGCAAAAAGGTCTTAGCATAACTTTTGTATAGGAGCCGATTATTTGGTTGAGAAACGCTTTAAAGATTCAGCGAGAGTCAGGTTCAATGAAACTGCTAGCGACATAATGAGTGATATAAGAAAGATTACAAGGGGTCCATGTTAGGGCATCCTGTTCGGTTATAAAGTGTAAAGTTTTGGGTGAAGGCAAAATGTACAAGAAAAACAAGGTTGTTATTAAAGCTGTTTTAAATTAAGGGATGAGGTACTCTTTATAAACCTTCTCCCTCATCCTGCTGGTCATTAGTCAGCCACTGTCAAGAGTATTCTAAGTCAATTTTCCTATGAGTCCTCTGTTGTTGAGCCTGTGTACCTGTTCTCTGTGCACCGTACCAAACTTTCTATTCAAAACTCTAAACATGAAGAGTAGAGACCAAGGACCCCATTTTTGGCGGGTCAGATAATATATTTTACTACACCTGGTAACAAAAGTTACATAGCTGCAATGTTGTCAAGACAGCCTGACAATTAGCTATGATTAGGCGTAGCTTCTTATCCAGGGATTCTAAAACCTTTTGCATTTTTGTGCGGTCAATTTTGGAGTATGGCGCGTCTAGTCTGGTCTCTTCTTTTTATTAAGGACACTGATCACGTTGAGTCTATACAATTCTTGTTCACCAAAATTTGGCCAGGTCTCTCGGGGATGACCTATACCAACGACTTAGTATTTTGGGTGTTGACTCCTTTGACCTATGCCAATTAAAAATATAATTTAACTGTAACGTACTCCCTTTTACATAACCATTGTAACTTTAATTATGGCCGTTTCTTCTCTATTTGCACCTCATCCAAAACTAGAGGTCATGCGCTAAAATTAATGACTCTGCCCTTTTCATGTCAATTGTAGAAATTTATCTTTTGAAACCGGGTAGTGAGTATTTCGAACGCTTTACCTTGTTAAGTGGTAGTGGCTCTCTCATTGGGTATTTTTTTAAAGAATTGGCTGAAAAAAGACTCTACAAGCCAAATACGTTTGATGGAACTATTTAAAGTCTAACCATAACGTTTTTGTTGTGATGTCAGTGGTCAGTTGGGCCCTTCCTTGACATATTACTTTTTCTGCAATTTATTTATTTATTTATTTGTTCATTTATTTATCCAGATTTATTATTATTATTATTATTATTATTATTATTATTATTATTATTATTATTAT
>JAHWFP010099210.1:4756-37006 GCA_023313725.1 Lithobius niger | reverse complement strand
CACCCAGTCAGTACTCTCCCAGTCCAGAAATCGTATCCCAACGATGCCCTGTCTACAGAAATATATCTGAACCTAATCTGACCTCGACCCCGAAACCCCAACGTCCGAAACATCCTTCCTACTGTAAGCATTCCTCCTTTCATTAACTACCACCCTCTCTGTCCTCTAACCCAGCCTTGTCTTACTCCCCATCCATTATTTAGAGCTCCTCTTCCCCATCCCCTCTCCTTCCCTTTTCCCCCTCTCCACCTACTCTCTCCATTAGGGAGGCTTCCCCCTCGCCCTCTCCTGTTGTTTCTGCTGTTCTTCCCTCAAGGGGAGGGGGGATTTATCTCCCCTTGCCACTCCTATCGGTTCCCCTATCATAGCAACTTTTTCTCCCACCATTCCTCCTGCTACTTTTCCCCACGGCCTTTCCCAACAGTATTTGCCTCAAAATGTCCCCCAAGTTCGGATAGGCCTAGCCTCCAACGATCATTGGGGAACACGCCTGTCCGAACCGGTAATACTGCATAACATTGTGGAGGTCCCAACAGCCTCAAGCAATTTATTATCTGATGGGCCTTAATGCAAATCTCCGCTCTCAAGGTGTTTACTTACGTAGTCGTAGATCACCGTTTAAACTCTTTATGTATGGTGAACGTACCAACCACGTTTTTGATGTTGAATTATCGATAGACACGACTTATGATATTGAAGGTGAAACGGTTTACCGTGAAATTACCGCCGCTTATGAGCAAAGGAAAACCAATAGTGTGTTCTGATATTCAAGTGTTTCCCCCTATACTGTATCCCAGCCCACAACTTGCAACCTTACTCTGTGTGATCAACCACCTTCCCCCACGAAACTCTATGCCACCCATCTTGGCCACCACACCAAGGCCTCTTCGGTAGGAGTTACGGGAGGACTGTGTTTGAGGGCCAGCCCAGGCATGCCAGGATCGCCCTTGCACGCTTTGCCCCCACCTTCTATCACAAAGCAAAGTCACTTTTCGCAATCTCAGACAAAAATTTAAACGACTCTAGAAGTTATTAATCGAATCATCAAATCAAAAGTTTAAATTAGAATTTCGAAATCTTCAAATTTGTAAATCTTATAAATCGTTGGGATAGCCTGCAATGGCTATAGTAACTTCCGGCGACATCTCTCCGAGAATGCGCGATTCTGTCAATAGATGGCATTACCATGTCGATATATTTTTTTTCCCATTTGTGTCACTCCTTTTTCTCCAAGAGCGGTTAATTTTTTGTTACGTTAGGCTGAAATCTGCAAACTGGTTCAGCTAACTATCTGAAGCATAGGGAAATATAGCATTACCGATTTATTCAAGCATTCAGCAAATTCATTCACAAATCTAATTGATAGGTTTAACTCTCTTCCACCTGACACGTGACACTGACACACTCTTCCACTTTGCGAGCGAAATTTCCCGACTTATTTTCCGTTTTTCACTGGTTTTAGAACTACCAGCAACACTGCGTGTTCTGAAAGAGTTGGAATTGAATCAGAATTTTGAATGTCGGTAACAACATTTGGAACTATTGGGCCTTGTTGGATTTGACCATTGGATTTGCGACGCGTATCTGATTCACTTAGCACTGGAATTTCTCTTTCACGTTGCGAAAATTCAGCTTTGCAACGGACTTTGAACTTTTTCTTCGCTGATTTCTTTACAGCAAGAGTTCGATCAATTTCAACTGCTTGCTCTGGTGACTTGCGATTTCATGCTTAATCGTGACGACTACGTGACGCACTTCCTGCAACCAATGATGCGTTTTTTCAAAAAAAGGATTTTCTTCGTATTCACATCATTATTGGACCGAGGAAGGAACTGATTTTCGGTGGTTGTTCCTGCTTATTTGCTATAGTGAGACATTGGGAATTTGAGCAGGATTTTGCGAACAGTTAAAAAATAGTCTTTTTGTGCAAGCTGCATGTTTTTTGCTACAGAACCATTGTCATTTAGCTCTTCATTAGGCTACTGTGTGCGTATTTGGGAAATATTATGGTGCAATTTAATACCGCCTGACGTTAGTACTTGATAGTTTTGGTTCTCAAAACACTTCCAAATTACAGCCTCTTGCCAAAGCCTTTTAGCAACGGTGTTCTCACGCATCCATATTGGACTGAATTCAGTATATTTCTCGTGCTTTTTGTGCTCTGAACTCGCATTAGTTTTGTCTTGTTTAAATCGAATTTTTGTCTTCTAAATTTAGTTTCAACAAATCAAGACTCTTTCGAACTTCACAACCCGTAAATAATTTGGATGGATTTTCACCTGTGACTGTGTTAGGGCAACTTTGGCTAGCAATGTGAAACTCATTCAACCACTGCTTGATAGTTTTGCCCTCTTTACATACGGCTTTGAATGTTTTCTTAAACTTGCGGATGCACACCTCACTGAATCCATTTTGTTGTGGATTATAAGGACCACCCCGATGAATGGCGGATTCCCCTGGATTAAACAAACGCCTGAAACTCAGCAGAGGTCCATTATGGCCTATTGTTGGTCACAAGTGACAACATTTGCCCGTACTCAGCTATGTAAAGCTAAAACATTTCGATTACTTTTTCAGATATAGTTAAAAACATGAAGTGCACTACCGGGAATTTACTGTGAGCATCCACAATTACGATAAATGTTAACCCCCTCAACCCCCCCCCCCCCGGTTTTTTCACTCTTTTGTTCTTTACATGGAGTACCGTGTTTGAATTTTGACTCCCAATCTGCATCTTTTATTAAGGCATCATACATAATGGTTTCGTTCGAAAGAGGATCGATATTTCTTACTATTTTTTGAAACATTGAATCGCCCATGCTAGCTAATAACACATCACGACGATCGTCGTCTTTGATTTTCTTGGCTTTAAGGAAGCACTTAAATCTTAAAATATACATAGACCAAGCATGCTTTCTCGGCTCAAAATCTTGGAACAAACCATTAGGTTTAACAGCCTCACAATTGACGTATTTCAGCATAAGTGGTAGGCATTTTAACTAAGAGCACAAAGCTAAATTATTATCTTATCAAAAAGCCTTTTATTTGAGAAAATTTCTAATTTGCACAAGTTTTACCTAAACAATCACCTAGAGACCTGCAATTACAGTTTTATGATTTTAACAAAACAATTTTACAGCTTAAGCTATATTAGCATACTAGTTTTCAAATAAACAGCTTTGCATAACACTTACTCTTAAATTTACAGGTAACTAAACATTAGACCTGTCTACACAAGTAAGTAACCCATAAACCTGTCAAATAACAAGCAACTAACTATTAAACTTGTTTAAACAAAAAAAATTCAATGTAAATTTACAACTTTATGTCTATAGGCTTCCATTAACGCTAAATTTATAAGCTATCTAGTTTTAAGTACTACAGCAGAGAAGCAAACAGTCCTACGCCCACCAACAAGTAATAAAGTTGACTACTTTAAAAACTTTTGGTTTCCCCATAAAAGGCAATTTACAATGCACAATGCTAAAACTAGTCATGATTTTTTCAGCATTACTAACTAGCATAGTCTAGCAGTAAATACTGCAAAGGGTCGCCTCGACACGACCTTCGAATTAAATTTGAAATAGGAGATGCAAAGTAATTTACAGGAGATAATAGTTAAAATTCCTGGTAGTAACCTATGTTTAGCCAGAAATGCCAACACAGCCACATCGAAAACACAAGTGAAAAATACTTCACTTTTCAAACAAGGTTGTTTAAATCCATCCCCTAGCGGATGACTACAATTATTTGCCAAATAAGCGAAATTCATCTTACCTCAAAATTTGTAGCAGAAATTGGAAGTTGCAAGGGGGACTTTTAACATAATCTATTTTAAGAGGTAGGACATGCCTTTACCCTAGTCGCCTTGATGTGTATCTACTTTAACACATTCTTATGCTAACATAGCAAACTATCCTATCCACTAGGAAAGAACAAACAGGTATGGACAGTTGGTAACAAGCAAGTTTAATGACCTTCAGTGCAAGTATATATAACATTAGTTCAATAGCAAAAACACTTAGAATTGGCTGATGACGTATAGCTAATTGCAAGGTAAACATAATGTGACTGATCAGCAGATGGACAATATAAGGATCAGACTAAGTTACTGAACAAGTGTGTGTATGGTCATATTAATCTGGGAACAGACCACTGCTGACTTCGAATTGTGGAGCGAGCAATCCTTCGTCAGAAATGGAAAACAACGAGACTTACCTAAATGTGACACAACCTTTTGTCATTGATGAACCAGTAGTTGAATATATTTTTCATGAATATTCTACGATAATTGGGATGAACATGAACCAGGTTAATTCTGAAATAAGAATCATGAAAATCAGGACCTTTTCACTCATCCTCACCAGTTACTTTCACGTTAAAGGATCTCTTGTCAAAAGTGATGATTCTACTGCCTATGCAGTAACTAATAAGATAACTGTGCTTAGTAACTTTCCTTTTCTCTCACATTCAGATCCAAATAGGTGACGAAACAGTGACTCAACTTAACTTTCTTGGAGAAAGTCAACTCTCAACGAATAGGTAAGCTTCTTATACTTGAAGATGTTGAGTTAACGAAACCTGTGGAATTGGCAATACAAGTTGAAAGTGTCATGCATGAAGTAGGATCAATTCAACAGCCACAATTCACTACAACTGCTGCTGCTCCCGTGTGTTCAAGAATTAAGTAGCCAAACCAGCGTTCCCAAGAGGCCTGCAAAAGTATACTGCAGGTCATACAAGTCGTCAAAATGATAGCACATCCCAAATCAATGCTAGAAAGTGCTATCATTGTGGTTCTTTGTCACATTTGGTGAATTCTTCTAACTGCCGTGCTGTACGTGTCACCTGCCATTAATGTTCAAAAAAAGGGACATCTTGCTTCAGTTTACAAGTCTGCTAGTACAGATTCACCTTCAAGTGCTCTTCACAAGAAGAAAGTGAAATAAATTATTGTCATTATGAAAATGAAGATGATTTATTGTACATCATTACAACAACTTCTGCAGTTACTGCTGTACTAAAATCAATAATGTGAAACTTGAGTCTGAATGAGAAACAAGAGAAGTTTGCTGTTGACACATTGTCTGATGCTTCATTAAAAGTATTTTTTTGCAAAAAGTAATTGAATAATGAAGGGATACCATATTCGATTAAAATGGCAATGCAATTGAAACTTTTGATAGTTTTTTTTAACATCTGTAGAGTATAAAACTGGAAATGTAGTAGCCGAATTTTTATGTACAAAAAGGGCAACCCTTAATCAGCAAAGATGCTATTGCAGATCTTGATATTTGCATTTAAGAGTTGCTGCTGCACAGAGTTCTATGCCTATTACTTCAAAGTCTGATAAGGTTAAAGCTGAATTCCCTGATTTGTTTTCTCATGGCATAGGTTGTGCTAAGCATTTTGTTCACCGTGCATCCTGAAGTTGCACCAATACAACAAAAATTAAGGTTCATGCCATTTGCAATTAGAAAGTTAAAATGAATCTTGATCAACTTGAAGCTCAAGATATTATTGAAAACACTGATGTTTCGGAAAAAGTCACGTGATTTGTGTCTAGCTTTAGAGTTGTATTGGTTAAAGTAAGCTGTAGTTGAGGAGAAATTTCCTTTACCCGACATTTATGAAACCGTAGTTGAATATTCAAATGTGTATTCAGTAATTGATGCTAAGGAAGCTTTCCTACAAATGAAACTTGCTGCTGAAAGTAGACACATGATT
Source organism: Lithobius niger (assembly GCA_023313725.1). NCBI lineage: Eukaryota > Metazoa > Arthropoda > Chilopoda > Lithobiomorpha > Lithobiidae > Lithobius > Lithobius niger. The sequence goes on along the minus strand of JAHWFP010099210.1, from coordinate 31,279 downwards.
GGATTCATTTCGCATTGCAGTGTATGTCACTTTAAACGAGTATGTTTTGGTTTATCCTCAGCTAGTGCATGTTTTCAATGAATGATGCATAAAATTCTTCAGGTTTAAAGGGGGTTATCTGCTTCATTGATGACAATATTATTTATGACCGCACTGCAGCAGATAAAAACTGAAACAGAGCCATGATGAAAACTTAAGAAAGGTATTGAATGCAATTCAGAATAAGGGACTGAAACTTAACGGGGAAAAATATTACTTTTATCTGAACACTGTTATTGTTTTAGGGCACAAAGTATATTCTGAAGGTGTCCATCCTAAACCTGAATTAGCTTATGCTATTGTTGATGCTCCAGTACCTACTACCAAGAGGTTGGCGCTAATGACCACGTTGTCCACGCGCCATTATGCCTCAATCCCCCCTACTACCAAGAGCAATTATATTCGTTTTGAGAATGGCCGGCTATTATACCAAATTTGTACAAAATTATGCAGATCTACCTCGTGTGTTGAGTGACTTTCACACAATGAGAAATTTGAACGGTTGCCTGAGCATTATGAAGTGTACAAGCGAGTGAAGGTTACACTGAGTAATAATTCTGTCCTTTCCCTTTTTCATCCCAATTTAGACGTGATAGTGACAGTGGATTCGTCGTCCTACATGCTTGGTTCCATGATGCCTCATGTTCATAGCAATACTGGTCAGACAATTGCTTATTCTTTCCGAGTGTCCCCACTCTGTGGGAGAACAAGAGGTTCTTTCTTATGCCTGGACTGTTGAGAAGTGACATACTTGCCTGTTGGATCTCACATTTTTACTCTGCACGGATCATGAGGGTCTGACAACACTGTTGCCAACTAAAGATACCGTATGTAACCTATGAAAATAGCAAGATGGTCAGCTAGATTAATGATTTATCAGTATGACGTACAGCATAAACTAGGTGTTCCAGGAAAAGCTGCAGATTCAAGAAAAGCATGCCGAAATTGTTGAAGATGATGCTGAAGTGGTTTGTGCTATACTAGTTCATACAAATTGTTTCATTACTAGTGATGAATTGATAGGAAACGCTGAGAATGACAATTGTTTGACGGTAATTTAAAATTATTCACATAATGATTGGTCTAATAAGCATACAAGTGAGATATCTGCTGAATTGCAACCTTTTGTTAGAATTACTACCGAACTGTCAATACATAATAGTATTGTTTTTCGTGGGGGTAGGAGTAGTAGATAAATTGGTAGAAAAGCCCTTTTGTACAGTCCCCCAATCCTCCCTGCTGCCCCTCTCCTTCCTTTCTGCAGATGGGGGTTCCTTTTAGTCTTCTGTGCAGCCGTGCCGGCTGAAAAGACTATTGCAACAACTTAACGCAGCCGTAAAAACAAAAAACATTAAAAAGAGTCTTGTTGCATGAATGAATAGGCTCACAGTCTAACCAAATTCTCATTAGGCCTATCTGCTACTTACAAAACTAAAACTGCGTTAAAAAAATTAGGCCAAAAAATGAAAATTAGGTCTAAAATCACGTTAACATGGCAGCGCAAGTTGCTTTGAGTCGCTGCTGTCTTTCTCAACAGCGTTTCTCCTGCCCCATCCCTACTACCACTGATCTATATAGGGTACGTTGCACATTACGTTGTAACACTGTAACTGTGTGCCCGGATGCATACAGTGTTGCAAAAATGAATAAGCCGACTCTATACAATCCGAATCTCAGTTGCTACTAACGAAATTAAAGTTGTAAATTAGGCCTAAACGCTGACAATTATGCTTAAAATGTAAAATAGGCTTAAAAGCTAACTCATTTTTAACGGGCAATTTTGATGGTTACTGCTTTTAGATTATATAATAGAGATAGCTGTTGCAATGCGTGATAGAGAAGTGTGCCTCACTATCGGTAGTGGCAGAACTGCACAGAAGACTGGATGCGACTAGGTAGTCGCTGTAGCCGCTTGTTTCAGAGCCCCCTCCAAATATTTTTACTTTTTTTTTTAAGTGTTGCTGTTTGTGGAAGCATTTTTCGGCGTGTAACTTTCTATTTTAATATTTTTGAGGGCTTCCCAACCAGGAAGTGGGTCAGTCATCGGCCTATTTGTTTACTAGTGAAACTTCCAGAAGCCATTGAGTGCCAGTGACCTTAAAAATTAACTAAAAGCCTCTGGCGCTTCCAGCTACATTCTCAGGGTAGAATTCATGAGGTGTATGACATTTGATAAATTGTCAGATGGATTAGAGAGGGCACGGGTCCAAATTTTGGGAACCAAAATTGCCCGCATTTACAGAAACTGGAACCGACCCACAGGGAACCACAACGTCTGAACTAACAACCGAACCGCCCCGCAACCGCAAATAAAACCCGACCCGATCGGAACGCAGTTTAACCACGGTTAATTGCTAAATAAAAATCTAATAAAGACATTGATTACGAAAAAAAATGTTGGAAACAAAAGAAAGACACACGAAGACATTGTTATAATTCAACAAACGCCGTTGATTACTTTTTTGGTCTTCAAAGTATTATTTTTTTTGGTTAGTTGAAAATAAGTTTTTAAAAATCTTGACAGCATATGTCCCTTCTTCCTCCTCAAGCGTGCATTTGCTGTTTGTACGGTTGATCTGCTATTGACGGCGCACTGAAGCTTCAGTTTCGGTCTTGCATTTTCTACCTCAATTGACCTTGGGTTCACCTAGTGGTGAAGGACATCATCAAAAGGAAAAAAAGCAAATATTAGCGACGATAGTTTTGCATTTTCTGCGACATGCGGGTATCAACGGTTATTTGTTTTAGCTGCGGTTCACCCGAGGTTTACCCGAAACCACATGTAATTTCAATTTTTTTAGAACCGCAGCTGCCCGCAGACCGCAGTAATTATTTTTTTTGGAACCAAACCGACCCGACCCGAACCGAACCGCGGTTTACCCGACCCGCGCCCACCTCTAAGATGGATTTATACCAAAATCGGGGGTTTCTGGTGTAAATAATATGCCAATTTATCAAATGTCATACACCTCATGAACTATTGCCTAACCCATGATTAAAATCAAGAATTGTAAAAACACACACCAAAAAACGCTATATATGTGTGTGTTTTATACTTGTCTTTCTACAGGTTAGGGGTGGGGGGGAGAGGAATTCTGAGTGTGTGACGGAGCCTACAGCAAAAATTTTATGAGCGACGCATCATCAAAATTATAGGTAATAAGGCTGGGAAAAAAGTTAAGTTCACGGGCTTTTCAAGTATTGTAAAAGGACCAAGCCACGAGGCTTTTTATTTATTTTCACTTATTTTGAAAATGCTACGAAAATGCTCAAAATTTTTCTTTAACCAGAAACAACATACGTATGCACATGTCAAGAAATAAAGTTGAATAATTTTTCTTTAACGCATAGGCCTACACACACAATTCACAATTAATAAGATCAGTTTGACGTTTTTTTTGTTTGTATTTTTCGTAACCAATAGATTTCGTTTAGTTCCAAAAACACGGTAACAACCACGTAACTTACTTTCCAATTTTTGCCGTTATTTAGGGTGAAATTAAACTTCTAGATGATTGATATTGACTAAAAAAAATTGCCAGATGCATGACCTAGTCGGGTTTTTTTGGTCCATTTCATGTGGTACAGCGAAGCTGATAAAGTTGCTGCTGCTATTTAGTAGTAACGCCGAACTAACAACCATATAACAGTATAGCAATCGAAGGCCCGGAAAATGTTATGGCTACTATCAGTTATAATTGCCAACGGACCCACACGAAACATCCGAGAGAAAAACGACAGAATATTGACTATAGATGGATATTAGCATGATATTACTGCCCCAGGGGTCAGTAGATCGTCCCGATTCGTAACACAAACGAAGGAAGGCAATGCAATTATGGGGACGACGTACTCTTCTGGTTTATTCCTCTCCGTGACATACGGTACAATTACAATGGGGAATATTTAAGCATGATACCCTACGAATGGTGCTTAGTGTGAGTTCGTATTAGGTTCTACAAGATTTCTGCCCCATGCAGTTGCAACGACGATTGGTGGGAACATTTCTGGACAATAATTTAGTACGATTTAGTCAGGTACAGTTCATGATACAAATGGTTGCAATTCACAGTTTATAATACTGTTATAAGAGGACAGCAAGGGTTATCATGTTATTTAATTCAGCACTTACATGATCAGTACGACGCCTCCTTGGAACATTAAATTGGCACTTCCATATTTAGGGCTAAGGACGCTTTTTACTTAGCGACTGGTACGCGTCGCTCTTGGAAGAGGATTACATTAAAGAGACAGGCCGGTAGCCTACACAGCAATAGGGCGACAGCAAGACACGAGCCAGCAACAATCGTCTGACTTCGGTTTACAACACCACGACTGTTACTCGGTTGGCGAAATGCATGCGTGTAAAATACATTAAATAAATAAAAATAAATACCTTGGTGACCACGAATGCCCACACCACGGGTTTACAAACCGTAGAGTGAGGCAAAACGAATCTGGTGGTGGTGAATGAAGTTGACAAACCGCAAAGCCTCCCACAGAACTCCCCCGTGACCACTTAAGGTGAGGCGAGGTAATACTAGAGATACTAAAGATAAACACTTAATCGTCGGTGCGGAGTTTTCCTTATTACTAAAATTAATGGCTTCCGTCGTGTAAAACTTGTGGTTAGGGGACACATGGTTCATGGTTAATTAGTTTTAGTACACTTTCTATAATACATAATGACATTACAATGAACGTCTACCTATTAGGCAATAGACGGTGTCAAAATGTGACAGTTTACCAAGGGATGCAGTCTTGGTTAGACAATCTGGCGGTAAGTCGTCAGTTTGGATGTAAACTAACGTAATAACCCCATTAGTAACAGCATCTCGGACAAACCACAGCTTCCTCACATAATGTTTTGAACAAGCACTCAAATCTATCTTAGCAACTACACCATTAAGAAATAAAGGTGTTGGATCAGGTTACCTCTCAAGTGAAAGGTGCCCTTTAAATATTGTGCTACCCTTTTACAGGACACCCAATGAACTTGGCGGGGCACATGAGAACACCTCGCTAGGTTAGAAAGTGCAAATGAAATGTTGGGGCGAGAACCCTGTGCAATATATGCAACGAGCCAATTAATGCTTGATACTTTATTACATAACATAAAGAGGAATCTGTACAATCATCTAACTTTTGGGAGACAATACAAGAGGTTTGTGCAGGCTTGCATTCTTCCCATTCGTAAGTAGGTAGAATCGTCTCAATGTATTTTGGCTGGCTTAAGGACATCCCCAATTCTGATTGCTCTATTCTGTACCCCAAATAAAGTGTGTTGGATGTCTCCAGGAGGGTAAAATGTTGGTTTAAGTTGGAGATCATCTCTTCAAGAAGGAGAAGCCTACTCACCACCATCAAATCGTCTACGTGGCAAGATAGGGCAAAAAAAATCTCCGTGCTTAACCGTAGAGAAGACACCAGGGTCACTGGCGAGCTGTGTATGACCGCAGTCAAAAAGAGACTTACACAAATGTTCGTACCAACATTTTCCGGCCGTGGGCATCTCGTACAAAGCCTTTATTAGGCGACACATCTTATCACCTTCTAGCCTGGCTCCCCCTGGTGGCCCTCCTTGTGGGCTGGGGGTAGAATAAGCCCACTGTACCCCTGCGTGTTGTAGAAGGCGACTAAAAGGGAACCCAAGATCAAAGTCTGCTAGTGTACCAAGGGTCTGCGTAGCGGAGGGTGTCTGGTCCGTCTTTAACACTAGCAACCTCAACAATACGGTTTGCGAGTGCGCCTACGGTGTGTATGGCGGGAAGGTTTAACACCCGTTGCAAGCACTAGTCATAAAGAGGTGAAGGGACATCCAGACAAACCAGAGCTGGGGTGGCTGCTTAAAGGATGTTTGGAAGTTTTTATTCCCTTTTGGGTTTGATTCCAATTTCCCCGTTCTGGCCACTCGGCTTTTCATCCCCATCCCCCAGCATGTTGGCCGTGTGCTGCAACCTAGTAATCCGTGGAGGCGGAGGTCCTGGCTTTTGGGCTTTGGGTCCTTATTCCAGAGAACGGGTGGCCTGGGCGAGCCGGCCTAAGGTCAATCGGCTATAACCTTTCGGGTCCTGTCGATCTGGGGAGGCGGCTTGTGCTGTATCCATTTGCATCACAGACCAGAACTGTTCGGGTTATCGCCAGAGGTGGTGTGTACGGCTTCCTTGGTGGCCTGGCCTCTCGGCATGCTTAGGCCGCCACCTCACCGAGCCAGAAGGCGGTGTTAGCTTCCTGGTGCAGGGCCCTGGATATGCGGCTTCCGGCCCTGCATCACCTGAGTGCCACGCAGGGTTTTATTTTCTGGGGGCGCGCCGCCGCGACTTCTTTTTTTGCTTTCAATGGCAACTACTCCCCCCCCTCTCCCGCAAAAACTTCTTTCCCCAAAAATTCTTCCCCTCCTCATCGCACTAGCAAGCGCCAGAGGAGGGAACCAGAGATGGTTAGGCTTGATGACCAGTTAGCAGACGTCACTAAAAGTTGGGACCAACTCCTGTAGTTCCTGGTGGTGACAGGCGAAGGCCGAGATGTTACGCAACTCAGCCCATTCGCTATCCACAAAGCATTGAAATGGATCTGTGGTTCGGATCGGAAGAGTATCCCTCGGCTCCGTGCTGGGGATACCTTGTGGAGGTTGCGGACGATGCTCAGACGAGGAGACTTTTGAAGGCGAGTGCACTGGGATTATGCCCGGTGCGTGTGGAGCCACATCGTACTTTAAATAGTAGTAAGGGGGTCGTGACCTACTTTGATTTGAGGGATCTCAGTGATGATGTGATCCCGGACTAACTCAAGTCACAAGGCGTTACGGCCGTTAGACATTTGACGTGGAAAGGCGAGAATGGTGCTCAGCCGACTGACACCTTTTTCCTCACCTTTGATTCGCCGGTTGCACTGCAGCATATTACTACCGGTTACCTGCAGTTGAAGGTCAGATGTTACTTACCGAACCCAATGCGTTGTTACCGCTGTCAACGCTTTAGTCATACCAGTGGTTCATGTAAGAGTAAGCCAACCTGTGTTAGCTGTGCTCAGGCAGCCCATGAGGGCACTGATTGTGTTGCTCCGGAGCAGTGCGTCAACTGCGGAGCAGTGCATCAACTGCGTCAACTGCAGTTCCATCAACGGACCTGCCGTGTTTATGTAGAGGAACGTCGTGTGCTGGAATTGAAGGTAAAGGACGGGCTTTCCTACTTGGAGCACCGGAAGAAGGCCAAACTTTTGGCACCGACGATAATACGTCTTTTTGCGCAGGTGTGCAATGCGCCGTTGCCTGGCCCAGTTAGTGAGTCTGCTGATTTGGCGGATTTGCGCGCTGAGCTCTGGACTTTGACGAAGACGGTGGGCATGCTTGTTATTTTATTGACCCAGCAATATCCATCTTTGCAGGGTGTTTTAGGTCCTTCGGACCCGGTTGCTGCCGTGCTGTCGACATCTGCCCAGCCTGCGGATACTCCTGCTCCTGTTACTGCTGCTGTGCCTGTTTCCAAGCAGGTTAAACCCTCGGTTAAGCCTCCACCCACCCGGGGTGCGACACAGCAAACGTTGAAGAAGAAGGCTCCTGCTGGTACACCTCGACACTACCCGTGAGGAAGGTGCCACCAGGAGAGAAGGTGAAATGGTCGTTAAATGACCAGCTTGCTGAGGGGTCCATTGCGTCCCCTCCAGAACTTGATGTTCCTTTACCCATGGAGCAGGGAGAGGTTTCCTGTTCCACTTCTCCTGAGATTTTTCCTCCTTCCAAGGACAACTTTGTTCTGAACCACACTCCAACTTTTGATTCGAGGGAGGATTCAGATGTTTTTCGGATCACCCAGGGAAGGAGTTGAGGAGGATGATTCAGTCTTAAGCCCGACCTAATGCCTGCATATACCATCATTCAAAGGAACTGCCAAAGTTAACGGACCCATGCCGAAGAGCTGCAGCTGCTTTTGTTGCATTGGCGACCTCTGTGCTGCTGCCTCCAGGAAACTTGCTTTAAGGCGTCGGCTAATCCGGTTGTTCGGGGTTATTCTGTCTATCGTCTGGATGCAGACCCTGTGCCACGTGCACATGGTGGTGTTGCAGTGCTGGTTCAATATTCTCAGCCGCATGCCAGTGTGCCTCAGCACACTAGATTTCATGCTGTAGCAGTTAGATTTTTTTTTCCACTTCGATATTACTGTCTGTTCGCTTTATTTACTACCGGATGAGGTGTTTGGGGTTGGTGATCTGGAGAACCTGGTCCGCCAGCTTCCTGCCCCTTTGCTTTTGCTGGGTGACTTTAACAGCCACCACGTCCTGTGGGGAGGACCTAATACTGACAACAAGGGAAAGGACCCTTGAGGAGTAGATGCAGAGGGGGTCCATTTGTATCTTGAATGATGGAGCTATGACCTATAACCTGGCCACCGGCAATTGGACAGTGGTGGACTTGTCCTTTTGCTCACTCGCAGTCCTAGTTCACTTCACTTGGGCTGTCTCTGCCGATCTGCATGGGAGCGATCACCTCCCCATTGTGTTGTCCACAACACAGAGGAGTTCTGTGGCTTCCAGGCCAGTCTGGTGGGCGCTTAAACGAGCTAATTGGTCAGCCTGTGCTGAGGCTGCTATTTTCCAGCATGTGGTGCAGGACTTTACGGATGTGGATGACCTTTCAACTCATTTCACTGATGTCATCCTCGCTGCTGCTCATGCTACTATCCCGCATACGTCCACACAGCCGTGGCGGGTACCTGTTCATTCAGGGCCGCCAGCGAGCGTTGCGTGCATTTACGGTCAGCCCAAGTACCGACAACTTTGTAGCCTTTAAGCGCTGCCGTGCCCGTGCCAGGTATGTCATCCATGAGGCTAGACGTGCTTCATGGGTGGCTTATGTTTCATCGATCACGCGCTTCACGCCTCCTCAGCAGGTGTGGCGGAAGGTGCGCCAGATCTCAGGGAGGAGCGTGCCTTCCCCGGTTTCACAGCTGAGGGTGGCAAATGCCGTGATCTTTTCTGTGCCGGATATCGCTGACTATCTTGTGTCTGCATTTGCGCGGGTCTTGAATGATAACCATTATGATCCTGGTTTCATCAGAATAAAGCGTAGAGAAGAGGCTCACTCTCTAAACTTTCGCTCCAACGGGCTACAGGAGTACAATTTACCATTCACCAGGCAGGAATTTGTTTCAGATTTGTCCAAGTCGCATGACTCTGCCCCAGGGCCTGATGATGTTTACTATCAGCTGTTGCAACAACTGCCTCTTGCCGTCCAGCAGTTCTTGCTGGAGATGTTCAACCGTGTGTGGGCAGAAGGCTCTATTCCGGCAGTGTGGAGGACAGCAGTGGTCATCCTGATTGTGAAATCGGACAAAGACCCTACTGCTCCTTCCAGTTATCGCCCAATATCTCTAACTAGCTGTGTCTGTAAACCTATGGAATGGATGGTCAGTGAGAAATTGGTTTGGGTGCTGGAATCACAGGGGTTCTTATCTGTGTCCCAGTGCGACTTTCGACGGTTTTCGGTCAACCATCGAACATCTGGTTGCACTTGAATCGGATGTGAGGGAGGCTTTTCGAGTGCGTCAACATCTGGTTCAAATTTTCTTTGACTTGAAGAAGGCTTATGATACAACCTGGCGTTATGGGATTCTCCGTAATCTCTATGACTGTGGCTTGAGGGGACGGATGCCACTGTTCCTTTCCGCTTACCTCTCTGGCCTTTCTTTTCACGTTCGTGTCGGGGCAACTCTTTCCCGCCCATTTGTCTTGGAGAATGGTGTGCCTCAAGGAGGTTTTCTTAGTGGCATCTTGTTTGCTATTGGGATCAACCCCATTGCTCAGCAAGCTGCTGTTCCCCAGTCTTTGTTTGTCGATGACTTTGGCCTGTGCTTTCAGGCAGCTCGCATGCAGACCTGCGAGCGGCAGCTACGGCTGGCAATAAACAAAGTCCAGACCTGGGCAATCAGTAATGGTTTCTGGTTTTCTCCAGACCAGACTGTGTGCGTCCACTTTTGCCGCCAACGAACACTGCACCTAGATCCTTGCCTGTACTTGGGACAGGCCCAAATTCCTGTTGTCCTACAGGCACGTTTCCTGGGTCTCGTGTTCGATTCTAGGTTATTTTGGCTTCCACATTTGCGTCAACTTAAGACAAGGCTTTGCGGGCGCTTAATGTCTTGCGGGTTCTGTCGGGCACTTCATGGGGTGCCGATCGCACTGCCATGTTGCGCCTATACCGAGCCCTTGTCTGCAGCAAACTTGATTATGCATGTATGGTGTATGGTTCGGCTAGTGACTCGACTCTCCAGATGTTGGACACTGTGTATCACAGTAACCTGCGTCTGGGGACTGGGGCATTTCAAACGTCTCCTGTGGTCAGCCTCTATGCTGAGGCCTCGGAGCCACCTTTGGCCATTCGTTGGTGACAACTTGCCATTCAGGATGCTGTGCGATTGCATGGTGTGCAATCCAGTCCTGCTAGGTTCATGGTTTTGGGGCCAGACTTGCGAGTCGGTAGACGCAGGGTGGGTAAAGGGGATTTCCGCGATAGGCTCCAGCAGTCCTGTCGGGAAAAAGCCTTTGAAATACCTTGTGTCTTGAGGCTTTGGGGGATGCCAGTGGCCCCTTGGCTTGTCCCAAGTGGCATTTTCATTTTCGCTCTGGCCGTCCCTTCCGAAGGGTTCCACTCTACCAGCAAGGTACTTGCAGGAGTTCTGGCGGCTGTGTTCTCAGTACGCCGGTTATCAGCGGCTGTTTACTGATGGGTCGAAGTCAGACGTTGGTGTCACGTGTGCTTGTGCAAGGGAATGACGGTTGCCCATCGCCTTCCATTAGGCTATTCTATGTTTTCTGCAGAGCTTTTGGCTCTTTGTTTGGCAGTGGAATGGAACCTTGACCTTCAGGGCACACATTTCATTATATTTAGCAATTCCATAAGTGCACTGGAGTCCTTGGCAAATTACAATCCTCAGAACCCCTTGACACAACATGTCCAAGCTTTGCTTTCCCGCTTACCTGGCCAGCGGAAAACTGTGCTTTTCTGCTGGATCCCGGGCCATGCTGGGATAGGTGGAAATGAGCAAGCCGGTTCTGCAGCGAAAGGGGTCCTTTCTGGCTCTCTCGGAAAGGATCTCAGCCTTGTTCCCTCAGATGCCTTTCCAACTCTGCGTCTGAGGTTACACACTTTTTGGCAAGCTTTGTGGGACAGACAGGACGGTAATAAATTACAAGCTATTAAAGGCACTGTCGAGGAATGGCACTCGGCGTGTCGCCGCAGTAATGGTGAGGAGGTGGTGTTGGCCTGTATGTGCATTGGTCACACCCGATTACTCGCTGTTTCCTGTTGCGGGGGGTTGACCCTCCTGAATGTTATTGGTGTCGATGGCCACTTACGGTCTGGCACTTCCTTGTTTATTGTCGCTATCTTGATGGTGTTCATCGTCGTTTCGTTCTTACGCATGACATTGCGCGTCAGTTGGGCAACAAGTCTGTCCTCCTGTCCTGTGTTTGTGAATTTTTGCAGGAGGTACAGATATATGACAAGATTTAGATTAGGGGTTTGAATAATATCTCTAATGTGTGGTGCAGGGGCAACCGAGACCACTGTACTGTGACTGAGGTTGGCGCTAATGACCAAGCTGTTGACGCACCATTAGCCCTCAATCTCCCCTGGTGGTGGGATCATATAAGCTTTGACATTTAAGGCAGAGCGGATATAGCCAGACTTAACATCGTATTGCCTAACGACATAGTTTCTAGAGGCACATATTGCTAACAGCATTTTAAGAGACTGAGCCTTAACTGAATTTGCTGCATCATCATAATCACGCCCAGGTCTCATGTTTGTACCACAGGCGACTAATCGTGCTTTGTACTTTTGCAAAGAGCCATCGGCGTTGTACTTCTTAGCAAAAACCCATTTAGGCCGTATAATTTTCTTACCCAGGGGTCGAGGGACAAACTCACAAACGTTTAACTCTTCTAACAACCCAATTCGGCAGCCATTGCTTTTTTTCCAATGTTCAGTATCTGGGCTGGCCATAGCTTGCTTAAACGCAACGGGGCTAGAAGAAGGTGTAATAATAGACCCACAAGAGACCCATTCTTGGTATCGACTTTCAACATAAGTGTAGTCTGGTATAAGACCATCAAGAATACTAGGCAATAGGGACGGTGCTAAATCTGTAGGCTCACTATCAAACATATATAATCATCAGTTGGGAACTGTAACGATCCCTTATTGACAGGTTGGTGACACATTTCACATGGTTCCTTACATATGGTGGAGGCGAGAGCAATGGCCCCGGAAACCTCACTTGTTTGATTAGAGAGAGGGCTTCATGCATATATTTCAGTTAATACCTGTACCGCATTTGTTTAGAATAAATTCGCCCTTTCCTTAAAGAATAAACATAAAGGTAAGGCTTAACTCTCCTTCGGTCATAAATACCCCTAGGCCTTGTGTTACAATGATACCCGGCCTTAAGTAACGATCTTAAGGAGATTAGGTCAGTTCTCGTGGTTGGGACCCAAACAACATCTTTTAATATAACAGTACCTAAGTGTTGTTTACCTGAATCTCCACTACCGGCTATCACTACAAAACCAACAGCATACCCAATAGTGTGTGAGCCCTTCGCTGCAAGTTCGGCCCTAACTCTCTTACAATTATTTAAGTTGACTTGCTTATCTACAGTGTGGAGTATCGTTGCTGTAGTAGCACTGTCTAAACGATACTGTTGTTCCTGCCCTGTTTCTGCTGAGGGGAAGCAATAGGCAAATCATCCATAAAACTAAGCCCATAAGCCTTAACCTCATTGTGGGTTACATATACAAGAACATACATAGCAAAAGAAGGCACAGGAAGGAAAAAGATACAAAATAGATGTTTGTGGAAGCTTAACCCAACTCTCCACAACACCCAACTATGCCCCTATTTAACGAGAAAAACATACGAGCATATAAAACAATTCATCTACTGCAATGCAAAAATCAATGGCACTCTTTTAATCCAATCCCTTTCCCTACTTACTGTCAGAAACGAGGAAAGGAATCATTTTGGACACGCACAAAGGATATAATGTTCGGCAGTGGACAACGAAAAAAAGATAAAAACGTTGCCGTAGCTTGAAATGGGGCCTTGAAAAGTTTAATCTTGAAGGACGGACGTTGAAACGTTGGTTCTCGAAGAGCGGACATTGAAACGTTGAATCTTGAAGAGTGGTCGTTGAAACGTTGGTTCTAGGACAGCGCTTGATTGGGGAATTGTTTTTGAGACACAGTTCATGATGAGGGTAGTATAGTTTAGGCAATTTACTCTTGTGGTCAAGATGCGTAGAGTCAAGCGTTGGGTATGGGGTCAAGCAGACGAGAACAAACAAAAGACCTTGTACTCCTGGAAGGGTCCGTGTTTCGCCGTAGAAACATTGCGTGTTGACAAAAGGTAATGACGTCAGTCCGAGAAACTAACATTGCGGTTCAGTCGAAAACATGTACGATCGGGTTTTTCTTCCTGTCTAGGGTTAACCATAATTGGTACCAATCATGTGGTACAGCGAAGCTGATGAAGTTGCTGCTGCTATTTAGTAGTAACGCCGAACTAACAACCGTATACACAGTATATCAATCAAAGGCACGGAATATGTTATGGCTACTATCAGTTATACTTGCCCTGGGACCCACACAAAGCATCAGAGGGAAAAACGACAGAATATTGACTATAGATGGATTTTAGCATAATATTACTGGCCCAGGGGTCAGTAGATCGTCCCGATTCGTAACACAAACGAAGGAAGGCAACGCAATTATGGGGACGACCTATTCTTCTGGTTTATTCCTCTCCGTGACATACGATACAATTACAATGGGGAATATTTAAGCATGATACCCTACGAATGGTGCTTAGTGTGAGTTCGTATTATGTTCTACAAGATTTCTGCCCTATGCAGTTGCAACGACGATTAGTGGGAACATTTCTGGACAATAATTTCGTACGATTTAATCCGATACAGTTCATGATACAAATGGTTGCAATTCACAGTTTATAATGTCTGTTATTAGAGGGCAGCAAGGGTTATCATGTTATTTAATTCAGCACTTACATGATCGGTACGATGCCTCCTTGGAACATTAAAATGGCCCTTACATCTTTAAGGCTAACTACACTTTTTACTTAGCGACTGGTACGCGTCTTTCTTGGGAGAGGATTACATTAAAGAGACAGGCCGGTAGCCTACACAACAATGGGGCAACAGCAAGACACGAGCCAGCAACAATCGTCTGACTTGGGTGTACAATACCACGACTGTTACTCGGTTGGCGAAATACTGGCGTGTAAAATACTTTAAATAAATAAGAATAAATACCTTGGTGGTCACGAATGCCCATGCCATGAGTTTAACTGTAGAGTGAGGCAAAAAGAAACTAGTGGAGGTGAATGAAGTTGACAAACTGCAAAGCCTCCCACATATTTGCAAATTTTTTCATCACAATCTGCCAGTAATACTGTTTAACCCTGTGAACGGGCCACATATATTAATATTTCATAATTAGGCATTTTTCTACTCGTATTTAACACAAGAATCTTTAGCTCCTACGGGTACTGCGTGCAAAGGTACAAACTCGGCCATCGTTTTTGCAGACCAATGACCCTAAGCTTTCCGGCCTAGTCTAGTTCATAGAACAACAACAACGAGGCATTTAGGTCAAAATTAAACCTAGAATACTTTCAACATTCGCATTGGGAAAGAAATGACTTTCGCTGCTACTGACATAAACAAAACTCTAGCCTACAGAAAAAAACAAATTCGTACTTAAAACTTTTTGTTTAAAAAGTCGGATTTTGTCAAAATAGGAAATTTATCACCCTCCAGATTATTTAAACTATTAATTACATGCTGTGATTACTAAATTACGGAAATGAAAAACTTTATCCTAAAAACTGATTTTAAGCCTTGTAATAATAATTCTAAAAACTTAAAAGACTTTTCCATGTAAAAATAAATCTTTACCTGCTCTGCTGACTCGATGCTTCACTCGTCAAAATTAGTCTGGCAAATACTCGATAAGTGTGACAAACCCGACTTTTAAAGGGGTCATTTAGGGTAGCAAAATTCTAGCCCCTGGGACCCGTTTGAGACCAAGAAATGAACAATGAGGTGTATAGGAACTTCCTTGTGGCCATTTAGATCGTGCAATTTAAATTAGATTTCCTTGGTAATGAGGTTAGTAAAATGGGTATTTAAACTGAGGTTTGCTGTGTTTCAAATCATTACTCTCCTGGATTTCCAGGAGAATGCTCGGTCTCCCTAGCTCGGATATAATAGATATTCTTTGACAGGAGACAAAATTATTTTTTTTTACTAACAAGTGTCTCCCTAGCTCGGATATATTAGATATGCTTTGACAGGAGACAAAATTAGGTTTTTTACTAAAAGTGTCTCCCAAGCTCGGATAAATTAGTTATTTTTTGACAGGAGACAAAATTAGTTTTTTTTTATTACTAACATACATAAACAATCTAGAGGCCTTGAAAGCTAACTAAGTACATTCACAGAATTAGAGTTGTTTATCAAACAGTAAGTATCCATTTTACAAGTTATTATTATTTTGTTTTTGTAAGTTTAGTATTTTCAAAAGTAATAATACTACTTAGTGCTTGTGAGTAGATTTAATGTAGATTCATCTTTAAACTTAATATTGCTTCAATAATGCTGATTATTAGAGTTTAGTTGAATAGTTTCTAAGTTTGTTGGTTGGTCTAAGAGAACAGAAGCATGGGGGGAGGGAATACGGACCACAAAATGGTGAGAATGCAAAGGGAGGTGGATGAGGTAACAGAGGCATAGGTGTAATTGTTCAGCTTTTACGTGGTTTTCCGTTTTTTAATTTCCTAAAAACCAGTAAAATGTAATGGAAGATATAAAAATTAATCTGGTTAGTTCCCTTTCTGCAGTTTACAGTTGGACAATTTCTCATCCTTGCAGAGGGTAAACGGGGGATGTGATACAGACCACATAATGATGGATTGCAGAGGGGGCAGAGGTAACAGAGCGTAATCGGGGGGAAAGATTGTAGCTTTAGTATTTTCAAAGTTACTAATTTTCCAAGATGGATAGGATAAGAAAATGGATTATCAGTACAAAAAGCAAAAATTATGAGTGTGTAGCAGTTTAAACATAAAACTAGTTTAAAAATAGCATACCCAAAACTGTTGGAAATAGAAAGTGCATTATCACTAAGGTTAGACTTGCCAAGGGGCACAAAGTTGAAAATAGTTTTGTTTAGTTTAACATTTAAGGAATTATAAGAGCAACTCTTTGTATAGTTTTCTTTGCATTTAGGAATTCAAAGAATAGTATTTGTCTTTTTTATGAGACCACAGTATCGGGAGAAAGACAACACCAAAAAATTGAATTCTTGGACACAGTGTCATCATTTCTATCGGGTGTCAAGGTAGGAGCAAACGCCCTTGTTTGTCTGTCTGGCTTGCTTGAATGACCCATCATACCAGAATGTTGGCTTTAGTCTAGGGCGTCTTGATACTTTTGCCTGAAAATTTACACAAGTATCTCCTCCTTAGATCGTATCTAGAGAAGGACAGTTGTGAAATATTGCAGTTTTTGTATTTTGATGAGAATTTAACAGAGAGTTGTGAAGTAATTTCCGTTATATGAAGTTTAGTGTTGGCTTTTTTTTTTGGGGGGGGGGGAATTTAGTGTCACAGTGCTTGCAAGCAGAGATTGTTCAGATACTGGAAATAGTAGAAAAAATATTCTTTACACTGGAAAATACTGGAACATACTTGAAAATTATTTTTTATTCAGAAATATTACCCAACCCTAAATTATTATAGGCCACTAATTTATCGCGAGCAGTTATGATTTGCCTCTGCCGCATTTCTGATAAAATTTCGACTATCTCGTTTCTATGTTCATCGTGGCCTGCTAGAGTGGATTTATACAAAAGCCTGAGTCTCTTTATCAGGTCGTAAGGATTGTCGTAATATTTATAATCCACTCTGCTACCAGCTTTTTTCAGCTTTTGCCAGCTTTTGCCAGTCCCTTGTTTCTTGAGGTCGTCCCAAATAGAAGCGATAACAGTCCCGTACTTGGCAGTCCGCTTAGATTCTGGTTTATGAGTATTTGGGTAGTTGTTGGGTTAAATAGCATTAGTATTTTTTAACATGGCCACGTAAGCTGCTTTAACTTCCAGCGCAATGGAAGTTTCTTTTAATTCTTTGAAAATTAGCAAATTCCACAACCCGCGCCTATCTACGCACTGTTGGTTTTTGACAACTATGTCATTTTCAAAGATAGTACCATTTTATTACCGATGATCAGCTCACATTTTTTGTTATAATACTGTAGCCCAAATACTGGGTCAGTGTCTTTGGGATTTTCGAAAAATTTTACCAAGACATATTTAGCCGAGTCTCCAATATTCTGACCAGGTAACAAACTATCGAGGTACCTTAGCATGGTGATGTTAGGAAACTCGGGCGGGGTAGAAATGCATCTAGCTTGCACCGTGGAATATGTAGGGGTGAGTTTAGAACCACTACTCGTAGAGGCGTGTTCGGATTTGGTGTCGGGAGGAATTCGCATTATAGGAGCTTGAGCTGGTGTTGAATATTCAGCAAGACTGAAATTGAGCGGGGTTGACAATGGCTTCTCACTAGGAGTAACAGCTTGGGAAGGTGACGGGGATAAACCCAATGCTTCGCAGTCATCCTCGTCACTTTCTTCATATTTGTAAGCTTTAATAGGGGTAGTCTGTGTGGCTAGTGATTTTAATAGACGTAGTTTGCATGGCTGCACCGAGCACCGGTCTCGGTTTCAGCGTTCTTACTACAGGCTTAAAAAATACTAGTAGCGATTCTTCTTGTGTTCTCTCGCTACAAGATTTAAAAACTTTTTAGTTAAACGTTTTTTGAGTTTTAAGATTTCTCGTTTTGTCTCCATTCTTTTGTTTAATAGGCAAAGACGAACATTTATATCTCCCCTCGTTTAACGTTTTGTTATTCGATAAAAACCCGTAAGGCTTTTTCCAACAATTTTGACACAACATTTTAAAGTCTGAAAATTCCATGTCAGGGGCAACATGATTTTCGTAAACGTGTTTCAAATTTAACTCATATACCGGAAAAAGAATTATTAAATTTGCATTATCTCTAACCACTTGTTCAGGAATTCTCGTGTAGGACTGACTGCAATAAAGAACATCGGCGTTTGAATGGCGTCCTTGGGCAAAGTAGCACTCTGTTTTTTTTTGTTTATCTAAAAGGCAGTCGTCAAACAGAATAAGGTTTCTAAATTTTGGGTCGTGTTCTTTGGGCGGAATTAAATCTATTTGAAAACCGTGAAAAAATACAACTTCCCCTCCAATTTTCCCCTCAATTTCGGTAAATATAGACTACAATGCATTGTACTTTGGTTGACACAAAGTTTTACTGTAAATAAATAATCTGTAATAATCCAACCATTGTTCGTTACAGATGAAATTAAACAGTAAGTTAGTTTTTCCACAATTTGCGGGACCTATAAGTAAGCATTTGATATTTGAAGGTAAGCATGCGTAATTTTTTGGTTCTTTCTTTGGTACAAAAAAGTCGTAGTTTTTAATTTCCATCACGTTTTTTATTTACACATTTTTTTAATGCTTACAGAGATAATTAACTCATAAAGTATTCATCTGAAAACTTGCCGCTGGAGACATCGGTATGCACCACTCCATATTCAACGGTGCACCACAACTTCACATTACTGGGAGAATCATTCGTAACGTATACTGCATAATTCTCCCGGTAACTTCCGTCAAGTTAAAAGCACCATAAAATGGTAAGTTAAACCATGGTTTGTCTATTATGATTTTGTTAAGTTTACCTTTTGTTTTGTGGATATTTTTGTAAACCCAAGTTACAAAACATAGTGGTTTATTGCAGTCGCTTGCCTTTTCGCAAGAAGAGTAACAGGGAGAATTGTGTGCATGAATTAGGATAATTGAACATGGTCAAGGAAACTGGTTTCTGATCTTCACACTCGTTCTCTAGTTTTTTAGAGATGTACCGTTTAAGATTTTTCAACAATTTTTGAGTTTCTGGTTCACTTGACAAAATCCACCCCTTATATTTTGATTTTTAGTTCGAAAAAGGAGTTCCCGTACCCTTTAAATCGTTAAATTGTATGGAAGGAGACAAGTTATGCTTTAAACCATCGTTAATTTTTGTTCCTTTATCATCTTTAACTTTCAGCAAATTTTTTGCAAGAGATTGGAGAGATTTGTTTGCCAGGTTGGTTGAGACATCTTGAGTTTTATCTGTATACCTTTTTTAATATTGAAAGAAACAAAATGATCGGGGGGGGGGGGGGTGCACCAGATGAGCATTCAGATTGAGGCATAGCATCTTCATTAAACACCCAGTTTGTGAGAATAAGAGGTACAATATTCAAAAAAAAAGAAAGAAAAATACAACTGCGACGATTGGAACGTGAACCCATAACAGCCGCTTACTAAGACGGGGTATTAATAGTATGTGTATGTTCTGGGTTTTAGTCCCTGTTGGGACAATTATTTCTTCTTTTCTTTTTTGAGATTATTGCTACTTGTACCTCCACAAACCAGGTCTTTAATGCATGTTGTTTTTTGCTTCAGTCCTTAATCTGCCACGTATGCTGATATATATTTAAAAAAAATGTCTGTTAATATATTCGTATATTTAAAAAAGACGTCTGTTAATAAGTTTGACAATCTTTGAAAAGGACGAGAGGGGAAGGAGGTGAAGTGATGGGAGTTGATCTGAGAGGACAGCCTGGACAAGGGTATGTTTTAACCCCCGAAAACAACTACGACATGCCAAGCAAGCGTGTAACTAAAGTAGGAGCTGCTAGTGAACCTGAAGATGCAGTAAGTTATTCTCAGATTGGTACTCTGGCAGCGGACATTTAGAAACTTAAAACCGACTTGCCTCCTGCCATTACTCTTCTCAGCGATAGTTAGCTTCCGCCATTTCTAGTATCAAACAAGATGTGTTATACTTAGATGATGTTGACGGGAATTTTTATGCCAAGAAGAAGCAAATTAAGGACATTGCTTTTACCAGGTACGCTGCTGATGCAGCATCGAAAGTATACGTTGACAGAAATTGCTTATTACAGGACGACCAGAAAGTGCATTTCAATGCAATGCACAAGCAGATTAGAAATTTAAGCGATCCTGCTTCGGCGAATGATGCTGTTACTAAGGTATTCGTCGACAACAATTGGTTGTTACAGAACTATCGAAAAGAATACTTTATTGCCGCGAACAAACAGATTAGAAATCTAAGTGAGCCAACTTTGCCGAGTGATGCGGCTACGAAGAAATTTGTGCATGAAAACAGTCTCATGCTGATCAGTTTCAGCATGAAAAGCCCTTTGGAAAAAGCGAGCAATTCTGGTCCTTTCTCGAGCTTCGTGTGTACAAGTTCAGGTTTAATTCATAAAGCAATTTTATACTGCAGCGATCTGAGCGTTGCACTAGTTGCCAAATGTAAAATAAGTACGAGAGCCCTTTACATTTCGAAACTAAAGGACGAGCATTCAACAGTTACTGTTTTCGAAATTCTTTACATAATAGAAAAAAATTTGCCCATCGCGGTAGAGGCATTCGAAGAGTTTCATGTAGAAGAGGTTTACTTCCAGGTAAATATGTACGTAACTTTCTTTAGATGACTCTTCTCATCCTATCTAAAACAGCTTCAGAGAATCTGATAAAAGTTTTGCACGCGTTTGTAATTGTGTTTTATTCCCGGTCCCAAGTAGTTTGCCACAGACCGGGGAGCACCCATGTTGTCAAAACTATCGAAATAACAAGGTTCTCCCGAAATGGTGGAATAAGCTACCCAGTCACTTCCGTCTCCATTGTGGAAATCTTCCAAGTTTACTATTCCGTTTTCACCAGTAGGTCAAAGTTTTAAGGGAAACGTGTCTTTACTAAAAGTACCTCTGAATTTTGGAATTTTCATTACTCTAGCCAACCCGTTTAAAGCAAATTTTGTTAAAGGTTTATTAAAATAGATTAATCGTTGGTTTGTTTTAAGTAAAGACCTCTGCCACGGGGCAATTTATTTGCTTCTTTTTTTCATAATTTTTTTTTCTTCGAGCCTGAACCTTCCACTTGCTTGTGATGCCGCACTAGTTCAGCCAGAATTTTTGCATCATTTTGTGCCTTTTTTACGGCAGATACCATCCCTGCAGTTCCGCCCGCCAATCCTCCAATCCCAGCTAAAATCGGTCGTAGAAATGCCTACGGCAAAAAGCCGCCTTTCTTTTTTGTTGATCTTGTTTTGAGCGCCATATCTTTTTTATTATTATCGTTATTATTTAATAAACAACTTCGACTTAGCCTCTGTCCAACTTTAGATTCATTTTCCTGTCTCTAATGAGCAGAGCGTGAGAAGTGTGTTAGCTGGCACGGTTGCCCTAAACTTCGGTTTGACTTGTACGTCCATGATTCCTGATTGAAGCCTCTCGGACTGTTTGGAGCAATTCAACACCACGAGGTGATAGGCTTTCTTGAACTGAAGCACGTCGAAACTCAAGTCGTTGGTGTCGTAGCACAGCTGCCTAAATTACTGCCCTATTCTGTACAATTACCCGACGTACTCTCCAGTAACATAATTTGCGTTCAAATCGAGAAATGGATAACTTTCTGAATTTAGAGTCACGTAAGCGTCTTGCAGACTGCAGTGATCGAACACGCCAGGATTTTTAACTAAAGAGTCCTGCCTGTTGGTTTGAAAAGCTAGAACTATCCACCTAGGTATTTCAACCGCGGAACTAGTCACCACGTGCTAGGTGAAGCTAGTATTTTGAGGGAGCACGCAGCTATCGTAATGCCAGTGCCTAAATCCTAAGTCCACGGTCGCTCCGTGGTCGATGAGATTGTACAGTTTAAGTTTCTGCTTGTCCGAAGCAGTGACATATGCAACGATCCAGCTGATGCTATTTGAACGACTTTGCTATTGGCCGCTGCCACTGCTTTGAAGATGGCGTTCGTGTTGCTCGCTCTCATGAGTGTGAGCACGTGTTTACTTCCGTAGATTAGCTTATCGTAATTTTCGAAAAATCCCATGATGTGTTTCAGAGGGATGGTGAATTGTAAAGCTTCCCTTGGGAGTTGTTTCAATGATGGTGGATGCGTGCCGCTGTTTGAATAACAAGTTGTCGGTTATTTCAGCCGTGACTGAAGCCGCACTCTCCAGCGCCCAGCACTGACTGAGCAGAGCCGGTTGCTCCACCGAACCGTAGGTAAGCAGTTCTTTCATCAGACTACCAAATCCCTGATAATATAACTCATCGACTTGTTTATCACCGAGATGGTATTTGATATTAGAAAACAGGAACATGGGAGCATTATTAATCAACGTGGCTACGTCAGCATCGGCATGAGCCGAGTCATCGTCCTCCATCAACCTCCCTTTAATCAGGAGGTAACTATTGGCAATGTTCAGAAATAAATCTTGGTTTTCTATGTGTGTGAGGATTTCTGAATTTACATTGTTGACATTGGTGCCAACAACAGGATTGTAGTCGTGGTGCGTGTAAGACTCGGCCGATGAATTGTACACCAAAGGTTCGTTGATTTTTAAGTAATCTTCTAATACACTAATTTTCTGGGTGTTATGAATTTGATGAAAGCTTTGTTTCTAGGTGTGAAACCGTTTTTTTTTTTTTTTAATTATTAGAGTTAAAATTAAAAGGTGTCCTTTCCTTTTTTCCAAACACGAGCATTAATATCCTTTTTAAAACTTAATTCATAGATCTCAAGTGAAGTCGCACCGTGAGTGTCTCACCATTTAAATCCAATGGCTCGTTGGTCTGAGATGTGAGCCAAAATCTTATACTTCTGATTAACTTTGTAGTAAATTAAATTAAATTAAATTAAATTAAATTAAATTAAATTATGCAGGGACTGTTATTATTTTGAAACCGGGCGGTGAATTAGGATAAAAGGAATATAAAGTGGGACGAGTGTTTCTGTTTAGGTAGGAATTGCCGATGATATCGACGTGTACAAAAATTGCGTTGATGCTCATAATGTCGACTGTATTTTGATCTTCTTAACTTCACAATTAGTTGCCTAAGTCAAACCCCAAAACTGGAGCCCAACTCTTGTCACCCGAAAAAATATTCCGTAATTCGGATCGGTAATTATCAAGTTGGTTCTTAAAGTGTTTAGATTCAGAAGAATCGTAATGGCATCCTTGCTGTGGCCAGTCGCATCTATCGCTGACTTGAAGCACTAGCATCTGTAGTGTACTGAAGTTTGTTATTTTTTGACGTGATTTTGCGTATGCTGTTATAAGTATCTAAATTAAGCAGAGCCATTCGTATTATTTTTCAGAGTCCAAATGAATGGGTGAGTTTAGATTAATTTTCAAGTCGGAGACTTTGCCAGTGAGAATAATCGAATAGGAATCCATGATGTTTTTTTTTCTAAAAGATATGAAAAAAGATTGTACTATAGTAAAAAAGAGCAACTGTAAAGAACTCGAGATGAAATATTGCGTCAAATGTAAACGTTCGATTCCTAACCAGTCGAAGACCCCAGTTTCTACAACTTTACAAAACAACAGACCGATGGAGATAGTGTTTTGCGATGTATGTGGTATAAAAAAAGCTGACTTCGTCAAAGTGGGGAAGGGACTCGAGAACAAAGTCATAGATAACTTGCCTCTTGAAATACATTTACCGGGCTATCAATACTGTGGTCCTGGAACTCAGCTGAAGACATGACTGGCAAGAGGAGATCCAGGAATAAATAAACTAGACGAAGCTTGTAAAGAACACCATATAGCTTACGCTGAGAGCTCATACTTAAAAGATCGACACACTGCCGATGAATTTTTAATTTCAAAGCTCAAAGGGTAAGAGAAGATCCATCTCTGGCATGAAGGGAAAGCTATCTGCTTCCGTCATTAAGAAAATCATGAAAACAAAACTCAGGTTCGGAATAGGACATAAAACAAATGGATCAACTCGTAAACGGACTTCACAAACCAACACGAAAAAATTTTCCGAGACGGAAGGTGATTGTACTGGGCCTAAACGATCTAGACAGGCTGACTTGGTGGAGATGAAACCGTACACTAAGCTAAATAAAGGATTTAACTACCTACTGACTTACATTAACGTCATATCCAAGTTTGTTTGAGCCATTCCTCTTAATTCTAAAACCGGTCTAGATGTTACCGAAGCTTTCAAGAAGTACTGTCAGGAGTGACTGCCTCTAAAAATGCACAAGTCAATTTAGGTAGTGAGTTCTACAATAAAGACTTCAAAGCGCTACTTAGGCATCATAACATCAACATGTACTCTACGTACTCTGAGAAAAAAAGCGAGCGTTGTTGGACGTTTCAACAGAACGCTGAAAACTCGAATATGGAAAAAATTCACCAGGCAGGGGAATTACTAGTAGATACACGTTATCGACGTGTTGGTTTTGCAATACAACGACACGGCTCAGTCCACCACAAAACTGAAACCTAGGGAAGTAACCAGACGTCACGAACCTTTGCTGACACGAACTAGACCTAAACAACTGCTAAAGCAACCCAAGTTTGTTGTAGAAAATAAAGACAGTATTTGTAAGGTTAAAAAAAATTTCGATAAAGCATATTTGCAAAATTTTACCAACGAAGTATTCACTATTCGTAAAGTACAAAAAACTGAACCAATTACATACATTTTGAAGGATGAGTCGGGTGAACCGGTGCTCGGAGGTTTCTGCGAACAGGAAGTTCAAAAAACCCAAGTTCCAGACTTATTTCTAGTGGAGCAAATATTACGTAAAAGAGGGGAAAACATGGAAAAATGCTTTATTTCGTTATATGGAAGGGCTACGACTCCCAAGTACAACAGCTGGATGGATAATATAGATACTTTAAGCTGAATTCATGTGCCCATAAACTAGAGTACCGACTGCATCGTCACATACCCATCTCTCGTCGTCGTAGGGACTGAAAGCCAACTTGTTGATGGTGATGGTCTTTAGTTCGTGTGCCTCCGAACGTTATGCAAGACCCCAGAGTTCTCATGACGCTATTATTAAACAGCACATTCCCATCCGATTGAAAAACGCTGTAGAGCTTCGACTTTAAACCTACAAACCTGGAAATTGGGTACCCCGCGGGCTCATCTTTCATCTTCCTGCTTTGTTGATGTAGAAGTGTAGAAAATGTTCTTTGGGGTAGTCCAATGTGTTGAACAACGACACAATTTTGGAAAATATTACACCTAAGTGGTCAACAATCACGTCAGCAAAACTGCAAGCTTGGTGTAAAAGGGTAACTCTGGTGTATGTATCGTTTCCATCGCAACTGGAGACTGGGTGCAGCGCCATTTCAAAGTCCACGTAAGCTATGTACAACCTTTTGAGCTCTTTCTTGAGATTTTTAAACTGGATAACGTCATCGTCGGGCAACGAGGTCTTTTGAAGTGGAACTCCCTCGCAAGAAGGAAGATGGTAGTTTTCATACCTGAAACGATTTCGAAATCCGTGTAAGCAATGCCTGCAAAAATACTTCATGCGCTTGTTGGGGTTGAAACTCGCGATGAATTTGTCAAAGGCTTTTATCGTCACGTAGTGTCCGGTGAGAAGAAGCAAGTCAACGTGATGCTTACTTTCAACTAAGGAGCTCACTCGATAAATGCATAAATGCGTAAATGCAGGAACGGGGTCGAACTAAGTCGAACTAGGTCGAACGGGGTGTATACTAGCCAAAACAGACCACAAAACACGTCTATCATCTTCACTACGCACCAGGGCCGGATTAAGTCTCGTAGAGGCCTGGTGCTCAAACTTTATTGTGCCCCCCCCCCAATCCCACAAAAAAGAAGTAAAACAATTTTTTTTTAGAACAGTAAAAGTAAAAAAAATTGTAACTTAAAATACCCCCTTATTTGATTTTTTTTACCATGAGGCACCCTTGAGGCCCTCTTTCGGCCTGTGGCCCGGTGCTTCAAGCACCCAAAGCACCCCCCTTAATTCGGCCCTGCTTCGCACATTGACCAGTATATCGGGACCTAGTTTGAGGTTGTTGAGGAGTGCTACGTAGCCTTTCCCTGCAAAAGGTCTATAAATTCCAATGCATAGTTCGATGCACACGCATTGCTTGACAACCCATTCACTTCCTTCTGTGGCAAACTGTCCAATACTATGCAGTATGCAGAATCTTGTTCGACATTTCTGAAAGAACCTCCTTGCTCCCCACCCTGACCAGGTTGGAGTTAAAAAAAGCCATGATAGTTTCTGTATTATCCATCGCTTTTTCGAAGAGAATGCATAATCCAATTTGAGCTTTTATGTTTACCATAAGACGTCGACATTGTTCTAAAAGATTCCAATATTTGTCCT
This sequence comes from Lithobius niger, assembly GCA_023313725.1. NCBI lineage: Eukaryota > Metazoa > Arthropoda > Chilopoda > Lithobiomorpha > Lithobiidae > Lithobius > Lithobius niger. The sequence continues at coordinate 4,885 of JAHWFP010099210.1, read as the reverse complement.
CGTACTGTTCCAACAAAATCAAAGGCTCGTAGTGCATTTCATCCTGCGTAAAATCCCGCTTGAAAGTTAAGAAGCATCTGTGGAAAGCATCACGCACTAGATCAAACCCTCCTAAATCCAAACTGAACG
>JAHWFP010099209.1:0-19631 GCA_023313725.1 Lithobius niger | reverse complement strand
GCAACTTCTTACTTATTTCTTGTGGAACTTTTTTTTGAGGGGGGGGGATGTTTTTAACCTTTTCCGCCCGTCTTTAGCCCCCTTACATATCTGTTTTTGGTTTTTTAACACATCACTCCAGCAAATGTCGGCCTTTTTGTTGTTTTTATTTTATTTTTTTTATATATAAAGGGTTCTTTGCCACGTGGGCGCAGGGAATTGCGTCCCCCCCCCCCACCTTTCCCTCCGTGTGCACGTCCCTGACTTCAATACTTCCCCCTTTTTTACCCATTTGAATATAAATGTTCAACAAAATGTTGCGTCCACCCTGTTTAAGTATTACTTTTTTTTCCGGTTCGCAATTTTTTTTTAATCGTGTTCTATTTAGTCACAACATGGCAATTAGTTGTAAGGGACTATATTTTGTTGAATTTGTATTTGTGAGGAAGAAAATTCAACCCTAGCAACCTGCAGAGACCGGCAGATGTCCTGGAATCTGGCCAAATAAATAACGTAAACGTTTCGAACAGTATATAATAATAATAAAATTTTAACCCGCTTATGGGTATGGAAACGGAAGGGATTCACCACTCACACCGCCCCAAAAAGAACGTCGACGTTAGTATGTACGCTTGAGGTGTTTGGATAGGTCTATACCCCTCACAGCTAGTTTGAAGGAATTTAAATTTGCGGATGAGACAACTGCACCAGGTAGGAAATTCCAACTTTCGATAATTCTATTTGAGAATAAAAACTTCCTACAGTCCGTTTTAAAGGTTTGTCTTTGTAATTTAAAGTTATGACCACGGGTGAAACCCACCGTGGAAAGTGAGAAAAAAGGGAGAACAGTTGGGAGAAAATCGTGAAGAATTTGGTATGTGAGTGCCAAATCAGCACGCAGCCTACGCAATTCTAGTGGTTCCAGACCCAATCTAGATAACCTATCCCCGGCCTATAAGGAGCGTAATTCTGGGATAGAGCTGCATGGTAAACGCACGTTGGACCGATTCTAAAAGGTGAATATCTTTAAGGAGGTATGGCGACCAGGTATATTGAAGATACAATTCTCATCCCAAAATACAATTCTCATCCTAGCAAGGCATTGAAGTTAGCGGCCATTCATCGTTTGGCCAAACAGTTGCCAATGTTGATTCATGTGTAATGATTTGCGCTATGTCTGTATACCCTTTCCATTAAAGTGGTACTATGACCGATTGAAAGTCTGAGAATCTGGCAACATCTAGCGCTATATAGTACGATCTAGCACTTGCACTCCTTAAAGTGCACTCCTTAAAGTGGCACTATCGCCTATTGAAAAGCGAACGAAAATACCATGGCGTACCATGGCATACAAGGCATACCATAAAAAACAATTTATCCATAAAAAGGCATATCCGTAAGAAGACTTATCCATTAAAAACGATTAGCCTTAAAAAAAAATGTGGCCGTAAAAAGACTTATTCATAAAAATACTAATTCATTAAAAAAGTTTAACCATAAAAAGGCTTATACATAAAACACTTATCTATTAAAAAGGCATGGCCATAAAAAAGCTTATCCATTAAAAAAAAGGCACAGGTAAGAAAACAGCATAACCGTATAAAGGCTTATCGATTAAAAAGGCTTAGTCATAAAATGGCTTGTCCATTAAAAGGCATACGCATCAAAAGGCTTGTCCATTAAAAAGGCATAGCCATAAAAAGGCGTATCGATAAAAGGCTTATTCATTAAAAAGGCATAGCCATAAAAAGTCTTATCGATAAAAGGCTCATCCATTAAAAAGACATAGCCATAAAAAGCTTATCGATAAAAGGCTTATTTATTAAAAAGGCATAGCCATAAAAAGGCTTGTCCATTAAAAAGGCATAGCCATAAAAAAGGCATAGCCATAAAAAGGCTTATCGATCAAAGACTTCTTCATTAAAAAGGCACAGCCGTAAAAAGACTTATCCATAAAAGGGTTGTCCATTAAAAAGGCATAGCCATAAAAAAGCCTATCTATAAAAAGGCTTGTCCATTAAAAAGTCATAGCCATAAAAAAGCTTATCCATTAAAAAAGCATGGCCATGAAAAAGCATATCCATAAAAAGAAAAGTTTACCAAATCTTAGCTGTATTTAATGCATGACTTTCGATATTTTGCTACTGAATAATATGCAACATTTTGTGTAGAGAAATGAAACTACAGTGAGAAGACATGACAATGCTACGACGGGTGTTTGTTTATACCTATTTGTGTGTATTAATTTTATCCCGTCTGTTTCATCATACAGCAATTTACTACTCAGTCAGATTATTAAACTTTGAATTACGCCCTCCTTATTTCAATTGATAGCGATCTCCATTTTATGCATTTCAACGCATTTACCAGTTGCAAAGTTGTCGCTTTCTGTTTCGGTTTCTCCTTCGGTTTCCACCCAACGACGCTGCTGGGTTTCCTTGACAACCGTTCGTCATCTGCCGCTGATCGAAAGAGCGATCTCTCGACGAATCTGAAAACAAAATAAGAACGAGGGGAGCGTCACGGTCGCGTAAAAAGACACAAATATCTGTGGTAAATAGGATCACGCACTTTTTAAAATCACAGAGTTCGCGTATAGAGCAGCGTCATGTGACGTCATTTTGGCTACGACACACCATTTGGGGGTAATAGCTACAAGGTGCACTAGATTAAAATGTAACGGAAAACAACGGCACTTCTAATCAAGACAGTACTTTGAGAGCGGATTTCTAGGCTTAAAAGAACGTTGTTTTCTCCAACAACAAAAATCGCACGTTATAGGCTTAAGAAATCCAGTCTAATAGCATTGGCTTCAATAAGACGATCTTCCTTTCTCTCTCCAAGTGCTCCTTGCAGCTAACCCAGTTACTGGCTCCACCATAGAGTTGTACACAATAATACTACGTCGTGTCACTGCCCTATAATTAAAAATTTTCAAAAAAGCAATAAAACTCAATAAACTGCTAAATTTTCGTAGCATCTGAACTCTAACTGCCCATATCGTGATCAAATATTTGGTTATATGATTTTTCAGACTTAATATTTGCAACGATGCCTTTCTAATCATCAGCCCGACCAGAAAGTCAACAAATCGCTAAATGCGTTTGTTCAGCCAGTACCTGCTGCCAGACCAAAGATACGCCGAATTTCAACAAATTGCCTCTTTTTTCACCATAACAATCACATCGGATATAAAAACTTCAAGCACGACACGTTCGAAGTTTATATAAAGCACTCAATCCTGAAGCCACCACCATATTTTGTCATATCACAAGTGATAATTCCTTGGACGAAAGTTCTCAAAATCCCATTCAGAACCATGCAGCCAGCCAGCTAGCTACACCTTCAGAATTAGCCTAAACCTTCAGCCTGGAACCGATGACTTAGTAACAAAGCGCCCATGTCGCCCACCGAGGGTGTTTCTAAACTAGAGGGAAGTGAGAAAACTGTTTCTTAACTCGAGACGACTGATCCAAACTCCTCCCACTTTACGTAGGCGTGACGTCATGGAGCAGAGATGTTGCTGAGGCAAGTAAGGCAGGTTTTTTCTCGCGCACTTCCTGATTACTTACTGATCCAACATGGCTGCCACCACTAGTAGTAGATGAGATGATCGTGTTTCTAAACTGTTGGAAGTCAGACATGGAAAATGTCTAAAGGAAACGAAATCCAATTAAACAGAGATTAATAAGCATCTGCATTATGTTCTTAGTAACATTTCTCCCACTGAAAATAGATGTGGCAGCGATTAGTGCTAATTTTTTTTTATGTTGAGAACGACAAGTGAGGCAGTGCTGTTTCTAAACTAATTGGTTTTGATGACGTTGTGGGGCGTGACTTAGAGGAATCCATCTCATTCATCCCTCTAGTTTAGAAACACACCCACCGCAACACACCACGCACTCACTTTCAAAGAATGAAAGATTGGTAAAGAAACGCCAATAAGTTTATTTCCTAGTTACAACGTACTTCGGGTCCGGCCACAGGCAAACACAGGAAGTAACGTAATATTTGATGGAAGTGACGCAATATATACCAGACAAGCTGGGAGAAGTCAAGTCAGAACCTGCACTCCCACGATTCGCAGCGGGTGTAAATCCACACACGCTAACCGTAATTTAAAGGTCTTTGTAAACAGTGAGCCAATTTAACCAACCATTACAAGTAATAAAATATTGGTCACAAGAAGCATAAGCGCCAGTCGAAGCATGCCAGGAAAGTGTGTCTAAAAAAAGGCGATTGGTGGAATGATCAAAAAAAGAAAATTAATAAAAAGAAAAATCTTCGTTTTGTAGTTTGTTTTTTTACTAAAAGTAGGCCTAAACAATTTTTTTGTTCTTGTTGTATTATCATTTTGTTGTGGTTTTTTTGACAACAAGACTAAGCAAGTTGTACGCAAAAAAATTTTTTTTTTATATTTTGAACGCCATTGTTTCAGCTGCCACCAGACACATTGGGCACTTTCATAAACTCATTGAACAACTCAGCGCAGAAGCCCCACCTCATGAACGTAGTTCGTAAATGCTCGGTAAATTTTCCGAAACTTCAGCGTGACGTCACTGGTCGAGCATGTACTCGTCGATTACTGGAAGCTATTTTTATGCTGAATCCATCGACTGATGGTGGCGGACCCACAGGAGTTCTTCGCTAGGATTATTTACGTAAACATAAGTAACAAATGGTGAAGACTGTCGTCACGCAGTGTCCCCACTGAGCTAAAAGAAGGTAGCAATCACTCGATCATAAGAAATAAACTTACTTATCGGCCGGTATGTAATGTAAATGCAAACTTGGTAAGTAACGTCCCTGACAATGCAACGGTAATTAGTGAGCAAATGATGGTGCGCAGAAACACTTCTTTACTGATACTGGTCTGCATTTTACTCATCGATCATCCCAGCGAGACCATTCGTAAAAGACGTAAGCGTGACATCCTTTTGGTGGAAGCGTTCGGTTTTTGTGTCATCGGTCGGTGAGTTGTTCGATAAGCTTATGAAAATGCCCATTTTTGTGATGTACTTCCTTCCAGGGCTCTGATGGCCTATTCGGGATAATAGTCGGGAACAGCGGTGATGATGTCATGCCACGGCACGAAACCAGCCATTCCACCGCGAGTCACACTGCCCAGAACGCTTAGTGAATCATCTTCTCTAGTGTTGTTCATCTTTGCTTACTTTACCCATCTCCACTATGCTTTCGGATTTGGGGAAAATCCACTACGCGTAGATTCACGAGAGTAATCTGCGATTACATGAGATTAATGCATACTACGAATTATTAATGTCGTCCTACCTCAACTCCAAGATTTTCCTGCAATGCCAAGCATATGTTCTTAAAGCTACATACCTTCTTACCGCATACCACAACCATGCGGCTGTTTGTGTTGGTGTTTATGTTTGTGTTAAGCCCTAAACAGACTGGCTGCTCGCGGCTGCGTGGAGTCGCAGGATGGTTTACCAAAGAGGTCAATAAATGCCACACTCACTGCTTGAAATGGGCAATTTTGACCTTGAAGGCACATAGTAATGCATCGCTTTGCACGAAATTGTCTTCTGTCTGGTTTGGGCTTTAGTGAGAGAGACACCCTGTGACTGACTCAACGAAGAAATTAGATAGTAACAATCAAATAGGTACTGCTCATTACAAGCAAGCTAGAGGGGCCTATCATACCAAAAAAATAAAATATTATATCAGGGTCGACAAATTGATAATGGTTCGGCCTTTCAAAGGAGTGATATCGAGTGACTAAAACATTCGTCAAGTTAGTCCCGAAGATTATTAGTTCGAAGATGAAACGAAAAACTTAACCATTGCTCTTTTTGGCAATAATGGGTAAGTTTTCCCTTTAACATCTGAAGTATTGGTTGGTGGGGGTTAACTTGGCATATGTTTTTGTCAGTTATATCACGCCTTTGAAAGGCCGAGCCATTCTCAACTTGGCAACTCTTTTATCAGTTTTGTCTTTTTGGTATGATATGATTTACTGGATTTAAAACTCTATGTAGGATGAAGTCACCAAAACCACAACTTCTGCTTTACATGAGCTCTGACGTGGAAACATATCAGCAATCCCATTGCCTGCAAGGCCAGCATACCCTGGCACCCCCACCTCACTGATACATTCACTCCCACTAGGTGAGCTCCCAGCAATGCCAGCGCATTGCACATGCCTATCTCTGAAACTTCCAAAGAGGACTCGGATGTCTCCCTGCGAGTCAGAGAAAATAGAAGATCAATCAACTCCCGAGGCCAGGCCACGGTCTGGCATGATGGGTATAGCACCAAGTTCTGCCAATATCACACTGGGTACGTCACTGAAACAATACGCATAACCAGTTTAAATCTGGGACCCATATTCCAAATCCACCAGTGTATGAACTCGAGGAGGATGCGTCACAAACGATCTGGACTCCCATATTCCAAATCCACCAGTGTATGAACTCGAGGAGGATGCGTACAAAAGATCTGGACTCCCATTCCAGGGAAGGCTGAAACTGCTACTTTAGGACACAAGTCCTTCCCTGTCACACCAACCAAGGCCTTACTGGAGCCACAACACTGTGTGCACTAAAACTCTGCACTGAAGACTCCCGGATCAATCCGATACCTTTTCCAGCCGTATCAAGTAAACTTGTGGCTTTGTTTGATAGTGAAAGATAACAAAGAATAATTTTCCCCACAAGGTACTCATCACCTCAACTCAGGTTTCACAAACCAATTGACGTATTCCACAAACAACCAATGATAATTCCAAAGGCATACGTTCTCACTAATCTGAGGCAAGCATATCTTGGCTTGATCTGCTGAACAGAGAAAAGGCAAATGAAAATTGATCCGTGACTTGATGAAGGCGAGGTAAAAATGCCGGAGCATCTCATGGGGCCATGCCGCTCAGTTCTGTCCAGCCAACCGCAGGAAGACTCGAGTACAGCTTACCACTGACGCCTTGAGTTCTCGGGCATCCACTACCCATTACAGGGACAAGCCCATCCACATGCCAACATAATGGACCTAACCAATGCTACCTATTCCTTGTCCACCAATCATCAGTGACACGGAAGATACTACACCTTGTGTGAGAACCATCACCTCCAACTTCTAGCTGACAGTTCCATTCTTCTTCCACACAGCCACCCCTCAATGAATTCCACAACTGTTTGCATGATGGTGACCAGTTCTGTTAAGTCTTCACCCACCAACCAGACAGATACATCATCTGGATAAGCAGCCATATACTAACCGGCACCACAAAGCAAATCAAACCATTAAGGAAGCCAGCAAATAGTAGAAGGTTGAGGCACTTGCCCTGAGGTAACCATGGCTGGTTACCTTCGGACACGAGTGCACGCCACTTGCTCTCATTACAAAATATCTACCAGTCAGTACAATGAGAACATGGATGATCTGCCCAGTTATGCCCATAGACTCTAGCGAAGAAAACACAAGCTGCAGGCCAACTATGTCATAAGGAGACTATGTCCAAAAACACAGCAAGAACCAAAGAACCAGAGAACCAAGCCTTACGAATGGCAGTCTCCAACAAAAGTACAGCATCTTGTGCCCCACGCCCCATCCATGGAAACCAAACTGTGCTCATGTGGACAGCCCTGTTCGAATGTGTTCGAATGTCTGGCCAACACATGAGTTAGCTCAATAGGGCAGTAACTGGACAGTTGTGACCTATCCCTACCAGCCTTAAGCACAGGCACCAGACTTTCATAAACAGCACGTCATCGGAAGACCAAACATCATTGAAAATGCCTAGACAGGTCATGCGTAACACATGCAGCAGACCATGTAGGGTTTGACATGTTATACCATGTGCTCCTGGTGAGCCATCTCTACAGGCAAATTGAAGTGCGTCCAACTCCTCCAGAACAAAAAGTACCTCAAGAGCATCTGTCAGCAGGCTGCGGGCTGTGGCACGGTTTGCACAAACCTTCAGACTCCGGATTTAAGGATTTCAGATATAGTCGCCTACTCCCTCTTTTGCACCGCAGCATGTGGCGGTCGTAATGGTTTATTGTAACGGGTGATGGTTTGTTTTGTGGTGGTTTGTTTGTTATAACGGTTTGTAATAATTTTGATGTGGGATGCATGCCCTCGGGCCGATTTCCTGCTTGACATTAAAAAAAAACCTAAACTGTTATCGGTTCTATGAAGGTGAGAGGGATAATTAGCTGGAGAAATCCAAGCAGTAAACCCAGGAAAACGGGAGAAAGATGAATAGTTGATTTTCTCTCAACTAAATAGTGGGGGCTTGGTGGACCTCTCGACAAAGATTAATACCGATTTCGCATTGGTAAATTCAAGTGGCCAGGCCGGACTGGGGCGGGCCGGCCAGTGCCGATCAGGGCCAATGGTGGTCCGGCCGGCCCGCCTTCACGTTGGTGAATTCCACGGCTCGCTGATCACGATTTACAGCACCGCCACGAGTCGGTTTGTGGTACTTGACATATTTTACTTTCTGCTGCTACACTGCAGCACCATTCATAAACCATTCTGATTTAAGCGGCACCGGCCGGCTCCGTCCCTAATTTGATTTCGCATTGGTAAATAAAGCAGTCTTGGCCGCACCAGGCACGGCCAGCCAGGCCGGCTCTCAAAATACCGGCCCGGCCTAGACCGGCCCGATTTCGCATTGGTTAATAAAACGGTGCCCAGCCCTCCTTGCCATGGCCAGGGCCACTTGAATTTACCAATGCGAAATCGGTAATTAGAAACACGAAAACCTACTGAAGCCAAATTTTAAAAAACGACCGTAAAACTGGATTTCCGGCTTTCATCTCATAGTTGCTCCGCGCAAAAAAAAAAGAAATTTTATTAATTTGGACAAGCTCTAAAGCTGTTCAACAAAACAAAACTTGTTGCAGAGCTTTAGAGCTTGTTGTAGAGCTTTTCGGCCCTTTGAAGAAGTCGTGAAATGAAACGCCAAGCTCTTCCACCAAGTTAATCCCACCGAATAAAGACTTCAAACAAACGAAATACTTGAAAACTTTGCATCAAGCAATTTTCAGATTTTTCATTTAATCTTTGAACTATTACTCGTTGAGATTAACTTCGAAAGTGCTTGGCATTTGAAATCTCGACTTCGAACGGCCGAAAAGCTTGGTGGAAATCCTGTGTAAGTTTTGTTTTAGGAAGCTGGTTAAGTAGTCAGCTTCATCAAGTGAATCGAGTAATCACTCTTCATTTCTTTACGTTGGTGAAATAATCAATATTGACAATGTGATTCCAAATTATCAATAATAATATGCAATGTAACAACAAAACAATCTATGTAACTTCTAGGATTGCTTGTTCCCCATTGCCGGGATTGTGAAAAAAGCAGTTTTAGAATTCCTAATATATAATTATTCCTCCTTCAACCAATGATGAATCCATAAGTTATTTTCCGGCGGACAAGTAACTAGAAATTGCCCTTTTCCTCACAATTTTAAGCTTTTAGAATAATGCTAAAGTTAATAATCGAAAAATATATACAGAGTAGCCATCAAGTGCAGGTGAAAGTCGAAATCAAGACGTTTCGGTCCCTAGATCGGAACCGTTTTCAAGTGAAGGGTTTAAAACATGCCACACAACAGAAAATTTAATAAAAACAAAAGCAGAGAAGATGGGTCATGGTTCTAAACCTTACAGGCCTTAAGGATGTAGGACTAAGTTCCATACTAAAATTAAAAATTACAATTAAATAAAAAAGTCGGCACAATTCGAAAGAATGTACCAACAGTCACCCCCTAACTCACCCAAGTCCGCAGGTCAAATGATAAGAGAAGGAGGTCGGCTAATGCTTTAAATAGTGGGTCCCTGGATTTTGATTGGTGGAAATGTGTTGATGCCAGTGTCATTGCATTACTTCATGTAGTCTTGTAGGTGAATTGCTGCAGATAGCAAGTGATTATAAACAGGTGGTTTCGTTCAATGAATACAAAGTGTTTCTAAGTTTTCTCATGTTTTGGTGTTTGGAATTTGAAATAAAATTTTTGTTTGCCAAATATCGGGTTTATGCCCTCTTTTTTGAAAGTGCTGAACCAGTGAGTTTTCTTGTTTCATTAATTTAAATTTTGATTTATGGGAGACAAGACGTTTACAGATTTCCTGTTTATTTTGGCCTACATAGGTTGCTGTGCATCCATAATGGGTGCATGGTATGCTATCAGTGGTGTCTTTTGTAAATCTGGCCGGAGTATTGTAGTATTGGTTTTAAGGGGGGAAGGCTGAAGTAAGTCCAAAAGGCTGAATATAAGTCCAAAAGGCAACGTAAATAGGTTTGCATCCGTATTTAGTTAAGGCTGAAGTTGGCTAACCCTTCCCAATGTCGGTCGCCACTCGCCATTTGGAGAGTGGAAATCAACAGTTGGTGACTTGGAATTTGGCCTTACTCGCCATATCGGCGACTAGCTACAGAGCATGCCACTAAAAAAGGGGTATCTCTGGAACCGTATAAGTTAGAGACGAACGGTTTGCGGCATTATGCTCAGATTTATAAAGGTTATATAACTGGATTTTCTGCATTAATACTGGAGTTTAAGAAAATTGCACAATTTTGTTAATACATAAATTAGAGAAACCTTTCATCATACAAGACGTATTTGGTATGTGGCAAGTAAAAATTGAGAAATGGCGAGTGCTTTGTAACGTCTACTGGCCAAGTGGCGACTGCTACTGGATTGACATTCGGAAGGGTTGGAAGAGCGCGAAGGCACTGATTATCAGTGTAGGCCTATAACTTCTTGCGAAGTGGTTCAGTTACTCGTTTTTTGTAAGGGGCAACTGGAAATCCGGTTTTCAGTTGTGGTTTCCGAGAGGTGGTGAGCCAATTCAAGTTATTATATTTACTAATAGTGCGTAAAGTTAAGAATCGGTCACTATAGAGTAAGGTTGTCGTCTCAAAGATTTGGAAGGCAAGCAAAATACAAAGCAACTAAATTCAATCGTTAACCCTTTGGGGTCGTGATTCCTTGGCTTAAGTTGCAGCTGATTGGTACGCCACCTGCAATGCCCGGTACTGCATGGCAAGCTTTAGTTACCCTATCGTTGACACAGTTGGTATAGCAATGAAGCGGTTGGCTTTTAGAGCGAATACACCACGTTACGAGCCAGTGGTTTCATGGATTGGTTGGATACAACTGTTAAAAAACAATTGACGTGCTTAGGTGGATTGAGCTTTGAGTGGCTGGTTAGTGTTGCTTGCATTTTTCTGGAAATGCGATAAGGTAGCGTTTTCTGGTGCTTCCCGTTGTAATCAGTTGTCCCTGTTGCCCGTATAGGCCTAACGCACCGGAAGCAAGAGGATATTCGAACGCGTCATTCTGGGAAATCGTAGCAACTGTATACTACGTTGTGTATCAAAGTTAGAGCATACCTATATTTCTTTATTTTTTTTGAGAGCTGATGCTTCTCATTTCTCGGCCCTCAGATCGAATACAGGGGTTATCCTTTCGTATTCTGAATCCTCCATATTGCTTTTGAACTTTAGTGAATTGAACGCTTTGTACAAATGTTCAGATCGTTTTCAGCTGTTAAGGTTATCTCTGGAAGAAGAGGGCCAGTAAACACAGGAAGCACCTACTAGCTTTGATTTGACATGCCCGAATTTTCACGCTGTTGTAATATTTGTCTTCACTCCAATCGTTGATTAGGCCTATTTCTGTCTAGGTGGACAAATCGTTGACGAATCAGGAATTTTCCAATTACATTAAATTCTAAGTGTATATTATTTAGGCTATTTTAATTGAGGAAATAAAAAACACTGTTCCATTATTTCGGCTTTCATTACATGGTATCGGTTGTAGTGTACAGCGCAAATTGAACAAGGCCAACTGCCATTGAAACTGCGTCCCACTCAACGCAACTTCGATCTCAGGTGGCTTTGGAACTAAAAGCCGACATTTTAATTTGTGTCGTTGGAGGGCGAGTTTGTCTATGTTGAAATTGGTTGAAATACGTGTTTGCGTCAGTGATGTAATGGCTTGCACGAGTAACAAAACTAGTAATTTTATTGGATGAAAATTAATTTTACCGATGTAATTATATTATCCTCTTTTTTTTTAACATAGGTGTGTGTGTCGGTAGGAGGAGGGGAATTAGAGAGTTGACAGTTACGGTACCTTCAGCATAATATCGGTTATGTCAGCCTGTGACGCAAAGTTGGAATGTCTACAGTAAATGGCGTCACCTACGTGTTTACAGTAAGGGTTGTAATCAACGTCCTCTATTTGCAAACTACAAAAATATGTGAAATACTGACTGATTAGAATATGTGTTTGATGTGATTCTGGCTAAATTGTTAGTCTCTGTCGTTTGTTACGGCTATCAGGACAAGTTTGTACAACGCTCTCAAGCAGGGGTGCACCCCGGAAGAGATTCAAAATTTCGTCAGTAATAGAAATTAGCTAGGGGGGGGGGGGTAAGAACTTGCTCAAAGCGTGGTAAAAAAAATTATTTTCCCACAATTTTTTGAATTTAAAAATTTTAAAAAACCTATTTTTTTTTTTTTTTTATTAAAAAAACCCCCCCCCCCCCCTCCCCTTCACCTCGGTCTTCTATAGAGCAGTGATACGACGTAGTATTATTGTGCATGTATAACTCTATGGTGGAGCCTTAATGGGTTAGCTACAAGGGGCACTTCCGAGAGAAACAGAAGGGCGTCATACTGAAGCTGATGCTGTGAAGAGTGATTTCTTAGACCTAAAGAGCGCGATTTTTGTTGTTGGAGTAAACAACGTTATTTTAAGCCTAAGAAATCCGCTCTTCCGTTGTTTTTCCCTCCTTTTTTATGTGGTGCACCTTGTAGTTATGCCCTCCAAAACCCATACTGGTGCAAATATGGCGGCAAATGTCACTGCTCTATACTGTTCTTTCAGACCAAACTATTCGTCCTGTAGGATTGGTTCTTGGTTCATCTGGCTACACCTCCCTGATCCCCGAAAAAATACAATATCAAAACGTGTATTTATTTATTTGATTAAACAGGAATTGCGTCATACCAGTAGCTTGCAAAGAGCTCATTAGGAATGTACGACGAGTGAACTGTCAATGAGGCAAGAACGCCTGATAGTTTGCACCACTGTCTCGTACGAGAGGTCCGTCGTTCGGGCCTGACGTCAGTCACCCCTGGCATTTTGGGGAAGAGAAGGGCCTTGTGATGACCCACGCTCATGTCGAGTGTGACATGTGAAAGATCCTAGGAATTTCCGATTGGAATTACCTAGCAAAATTGTCCCTCTCTCCTTCTGGTACCTTGGCTTCGACTGGAACCGAGACAAACCTCCAAAGTTTAGCGCTGTTTACAAACCTATACAAAGTTTAACGCTGTTTACAAACCTACAAAGTTTAACGCTGTTTACAAACCTCTACAAAGTTTAACGCTGTTTACAAACCTCCAAAGTTTAGCGCTTTTTACAAACCTATACAAAGTTTAACGCTGTTCACAAACCTATACAAAGTTTAACGCTGTTCACAAACCTATACAAAGTTTAACGCTGTTTACAAACCTACAAAGTTTGACGCTGTTCACAAATCTACAGAATTTAACGCTGTTTACAGACCTTCAAATTTTAATACTGTTTACAAACCTACAAAGTTCAACGCTGTTTACAAGGGTTAAACCTCCAGTGCACAACCTAGCAAATTTTGGTACTACAAAATGGATCCGTCTTAAGGAATTCTAAAAAAGTGTGATTTTTCATAGCTCAGTCAAGGTGGCCTTTGGTCATGATGCTGTATTGAACTGGGCTGAAGCAATGGTGAATGAAATTCGTATTACAACATTTTGCTACAGATTAAAGGGGCCAGAACAGTTTCTCATACGTCAAGTTAAACGCTAGATTTGAACAACAGAGAATTTTTCACTTGTTGTTCTGGAACGTAAGTAGAAATTCAAGATTTTATGTTTATATTACAATAATTATTTTTATCACTGGGAGCAGTTGTCACGATTCACACTCAGTCTGTCTTGATCGTAACTAGACGAGACAGAAGCTGGGGCCGATGTTCTTGCACGATTTCCCGAGCCAAGACTGTATTGCAGCACCGATCGAGTTTTAGATGAAAACTAGCACATGTGACTAGATTCGACCATATGGCCTCCAAAAGCACCACTGATTCATTCGTCCCGTTGTCACTTTCTGCCAGCCTATGGCGATTATAATTACAGTTAACAGACATTGCCGCCATTTCCCTTGGGACACTTTTTAGTTAAACGAACGCGTCGCTATTTATTCCAAGCTCAGAGAAATAGCTTAACCGTGGCTGAGTGGTAACTTTCAAAATTCTTTAAAAATTATTCCAAACCTAATAAAAATTTGTCACGCAAATAAACGTAAAATTAAAATTATTATTTTGAAAAACCGTCACTTCCTGCCAATAGATGTCGCAACCCACGAAAAAAAAACCGTGTTGTACCGGCTGGCTGTAGTTATGACCATACTGCATCGCTTAGCAACGCCCTTGACAACGTCCCTTCGTGGCGGCCATATTGTCTACCCCCCTCAAATCTATCTAGACCGGGTCGGGTATTTACTGGCCAATAATATAAGTTTGTTGCAAACACAACCGGAATGGCAAGGACCTGGTGGTCGCTAACTGCCATCCAACGTTAAAACTAAAAATTAAAAATTACAAAAGTTACTTTTCTATAGACAATCACTACCTCATTACAAAACCAAAGCACAATGCGTAATTCTTAAAATCAAGAGGCTCTCACTCGTAGAGATCTCTAGACATAATGCCTGCAGTTACTCTTTGATCAGAAAATCTGAGAAAAATTGCTTCGACATATTTTACAAATATCTAAAAACAAAACAGAACGAAACAAAAATTCAAATACTTAGGTAATTAATATTTTGATATTTGTGTTAATTTTTTAAGAATATCACTTTTAATGAGACTGTCTAGATCTCTGTGGGTGAGAGCAGCTTGATTTTAAGTGATCAACTGCCATTAATAGGCCTAAATATGGGTGTCCAAAATTCAGTAAAATGCATCCCCATACAAGCAATAGTTTCTGCTTTTTAGTTTGCTAAGCCAGTCCGGTTTTGAGCTTGTTAATTTACCACTAGCAAGGTGCTTATTCCTCATCCAAAGAGTACTGTCTATTGACGAGCCCGACAAGGGAGAAACAGTCCGCTTAGAGATTTTATAGGTGAGAGCAGCTTTATTTTAAGTGATCAACTGCCATTAATAGACCTAAATGTGGGTATTAAACATTCAGTAAAATGGAACCCCCCAGTAGTTTCTGCTTTTTAGCTTGCTGAAACCAGTCCAGCTTTGAGCTTGTTGATTTACCACCAGTAAGGTACCTACGCTCGCATCCACAGAGTATTCTCTACTGACGAGCCCAAACAAGGGCGAAACAGTCCATCTAGAGATCTGTATGGGTGAGAACAGCTTGATTTTAAGTGATCAACTGCCATTAATAGGCCTAAATATGGGTGTCTAACATTCAGTAAAATGCAGCCCCATACAAGCAATAGTTTCTGCTTTTTACTTTCTGAAGCCAGTCCGGTTTTGAGCTTCTTAAAAAATAACACAAAAACAAAACCTGACAGAAATTAGGGAAAATCGTTCTTCTTTCGGGAGAATGGTGACAAGTGAGACAGTTTTGTACAGACCGTTTCCACCTGTTTAAAGTGGTGAAACAAAGTTATGAAGTGAACAGTGTCATGCGCTTCCAGTATTCACTTCGAGCAGTAGACACACCACGACACAGAGACAGAGGACACGTGGAGGCATATAGCTTTTCAATAGTTCAGTTTGGAACATTGAATGCAGTAATGAATAAGTTTGTACATGAAGTTCAAGCCAAGGCATATGCATGCGGAATTGTTTTAAAGTTGGCATTTGGAATTCCTCGCAAAGTTCTTCATAATGTATTATAAAGTTATTCCGGCTTAAAGAGCATTCGCAACATAGAAATCGAATTAGATTTATTTTACTCTCTCAAGCTCGTCTATGAGGTAATTCAGCGATGGGTTCCAGATAATAGAACCACATAACATACAATAGTTCTTACAATTGCATTGTACATTGTAACAATGGTCTTCGGAATGAAAAATAAACGATCTTTTCAAGAAGCCGAGCATTTTAAACACTTTTTTTTTAACAGTGTGTGGTAAAATGTGCGGTGAATAGTTCAAAGGGTTTAACGAGAGTTAACCACTCCTGGTCATCTGCCCGAAGCCCTAAGGCCCTATGTGTGTTACCTGCTGTGAACAGGTAATCTACATAACAATATCATAGAAATCACAGTCACTATAGCACTCTAACAATCACGTTAACAATCACTGTAAACTTGCGACACGACGCTTATCATTGCTATGTTGCAAAGTGATCTTCAACAATAAGACCTCAGTTAATGAAAACAAAACTCTATAGGTATACACTTGGACCTGTAGCTGTCCAGGCACAGCGACTTGTCTGTGTTGTCGTGTGAAGCTGTGGGATGTAAGTTGTGGCATTAGGCTAGATATTGTAGCAGGGCGTTAGGCTATGGGCCACGGCTTTGGAAATAAATTCAAATTTAAAGTCCTCAAGACATAGGGCCTTAGGGCCTCGTCGGGCAGATGACTGGAAGCGGTTAACGCTCGCTAAAACCCTTTGAACCCATTTTTTTTGTTCTCAAGACTCGGTATTTACAAATTTGCTTGTTTCAAATGAACTTGTTGCAAAGAGATGTGTAGTCACTACCATGTACCACGCTCACATAAGGGCCGGTATATCGACTTTCATCTGGCGAGTTCTGTGTCTGCCATCAAAGGCGCGCAGGACTCATTCGTACCAGGGAATTGCTTGTGAGGCTCTTCCTCAGAGCTATCGCTAGGGGGACTGTTGATCCACTTGCCAGTACTGTAGATAGGTTCATCACCCTGAGGAGAAGGCTGGGGGCTCCAGGTTTAGGTGCCACCCTCCTCCAACGACAGTTAGGATGGTTCCTGGCCCCCAGGTATGTTAGTGCCTTTCGCCCCTGGACGTGGTGTAGTCAAGTTGTTGCCTCTTGGGCAGGTGAATCCCTCCTGGTACTGTCGGCATCTTTTCTGATGCGTCATTTTACAAATGTGTATGAGACGGTGGGGTGGGGATGTCCGGCCTGGAACTGCGTCTGGAGAGGAGTTATTCCCTCCCAGGTCTTTTCAGTCAGTACATGGTTCAGGTTTGGTATACCATGTAGAAAACTTGGCGGGGTCCTTCACCCAAGTGGGTATTGTTTGTTATTGTCTTAAACTATCAATCACTATCTCCGGCCTGGAACTGCGTCTGGAGAGGAGTTACTCCCTCCCAGGTCTTTTCAGTCAGTACATGGTTCAGGCTTGGTATACCATGTAGAAAGCTTGGTGGGGTCCTTCACCCAAGTGGGTATTGTTTGTTATTGTCTTAAACTATCAATCACTATCTCTTACCTGTGCAAGCAGAGACACTCCTAGCACGAATAACAAGCTAGTTAAGTATGGAACAAGGCCCTGTTCTTGAAGTCCCCGTGTCCATGCAGTGTGGTTTTAACATTGTGTAGCTTGTGTTACTTTTGAAAAACCAAGTATATTCCAATATGTTGTCTGTGTTGTTTAAATTGTGTTAAAGTTGTGTGCAAATTGTGGTTTGTAATCGAAGTCTTTTATATCTACGGGAAGACAGAATATGAAAGCATTTTTTCATACAAAACATACACTGTTGATGGTGTAAACAGTGCCACAGAGGTGGTGCAAGGGGTGAAACGGGCCTAAGAGACAGGGGGCCCAAAATTCACGAGTCAGGGGTCAAAAAAGGTTTGGTCTGGATCTAGTTTGGTCTGCATTAAGAGCCAATTTGCCCGCAAAATTGTTTACTTGTTGAAGAGGGGCACACAATTTTGCCCTTCACACCCCTCCTTGGAAAAATCTAGTTCCGGCACTGGGTGTAAACATTAGGTGGAATGGGTGTTCTAGCTGCTAGTTTTACTTTTGTTTTGAGAATATTTTGATACGGCACGTAGTGACGTATATCATCTGGAGTGGCAGCAGCAGTAGCAAAAAAAAAAACTCAACCGACATCAGTTAAAATTCAAATTAAATCGGTAATGTATCCTAAATAGATTTATTAAGAGAGGGAGTGTCATCAATTTCGGTTTTTCAGTACAGGTTGGTTATCGAGTCTTCGGTTTTAGATTTGCAAGGAGTTACGAAGTCATTGCTCCAAAGTATTTTAATCCCGCACCTGAGATCAAATTGAGCGTAAAATGGCTTCTATTTTGATCCATTCAACACCACTTTTTTTTTTCCTAATTGTGGCCGATCGTCAATCATGTCGGATAAAAAAAAAAGGGGGAGTAAATCTTTAAATATTATTCCGCTGTGTAAATGGTTGGATCAAGGTCTTTACCAAAACTACTTTATATTCCTGTCGCATTTGGTGCGGGATGCTTCTGTTAGAGGCAACGTGACGTCAGTTCCGTAAAGCCGGCCGCCAGACCTCCGTGCTCTGACGTCATCGCGCTTTCTCCGCGCCCGTCGTTTCCATAGGAACGGGTATCAGTTCCCGCCGGTTCTGTCTTGGCCCTGCCCCGGAAATTTTGTCGTGACGTGCGCATCCCAGAATCCCTCTTCACATTACCCAGAATACCCGTCGCTTTGGTCGATCAGCGTGCTTCACTTAGGCCTAATACGCGGAAACGTATATCTGTGTCTTCGGCTGGCGACGCGTTTTGGTGCCACAACATAAAATAATGGGCGAATTCAAGGCAATAAATGACGCAGTTTGGTTTCCAAAGAATTGATTTGAAACCCAAAAAGGGGAAATTTAGCAACTCCACACCCGCTGACGGATTGCCTTATCTGACAGACGGCCTTACCTCAATCTTTGAACAAGAACGAAAAAGAAAAACCGGTCCAACCAAAAAGAATCCCATTCTTCAAATTAAATGGTGTCATATGCATCCCCAGTTGGAAAAACATTGAACAGTTGATGAAAGACAAGAAGCCTTTGCTAATCAAATTTGTAACAACTCGTATTTCCTTACAAATTGTACACAAAGGAAGTAATTGGTATCAAGTTGAAACTGAACTCCATGTTGAATCAAGATGGCGGCAATTTTCAATTTTGATTTCAAAAAATGGGCTTCAATATACGAATCTGCATCATTTTGATCTACTTTATAGCGGATCTTGTACCAACAAAAAAAAAACGTACAAAGTAAAGGAACGCAAATACGTGGAGGAAACTTAGTTTTGAATAAAAAAAAAACTACGTGGTAGATTGGTAACCCTAACCTAAAAGTCGTAAGTTCCGTGTGTGGATTTTTTAATGTTGTAGCCTAGTGTCGGACGATGTGTGTGACATAAGAAAAATTAGATTTACTCCTTGAATGGACAATATTTCAACAAGTTTAGAGTTTGGTTTTAGAAATTGGTCCCGAATTTCGTAGTATTAATCATGGGAAGAAC
This sequence comes from Lithobius niger, assembly GCA_023313725.1. Classification (NCBI taxonomy): domain Eukaryota; kingdom Metazoa; phylum Arthropoda; class Chilopoda; order Lithobiomorpha; family Lithobiidae; genus Lithobius; species Lithobius niger. The sequence goes on along the minus strand of JAHWFP010099209.1, from coordinate 237 downwards.
GAATTCATGAGAATGTGTTGCATTTTTTTTTTCCGTTTTGATGCGATTTTGTCAAAATTTGTTTGCCTTTTTTTTGTAACTTCGGCAATTTTTCAAGTTTTACTTGCTTTGGGACGGGGGGGGGGAGAGGGGGGTGGCAGCCCCTCTATTGGAGCCGCCCTGTAGTGAATATTAGTTTACAATATCAATAATATTACGTGTTGAAATAAAAGATATCGGTGACTGACACGGAGTCCC
>JAHWFP010099143.1:0-40092 GCA_023313725.1 Lithobius niger | reverse complement strand
GAATCGTATTCAGCCACTGAAGAACAAACCTTGAAGAATAAAACAAAAATTCAACAACCTCCTCCAATAAATACTATACTATTTTGAAGAAGAGAAAATATATTGAAGTAAATTTATATTTTCAACTGACTTGTTTTATATTTATAAGCCTTTAACTATGACAAGTTATTTTAATTTTAATTTTACTGTGGGATGTGTATAAATTGAACTGGAAAAAAATTAAATAAGTTGAACAGCTTGCATTGTTATGTAATGTACATAATTGTAAAATTTATTCTGTTAGTAGAAGGAGGTAGAAAGAAAGAAAAAATAAAAGAATAATCCAAAGAAAATGAAGTCTGTCCAACTTAAAATCAAAGTCATATCTGATCAAATAATTATTTAGTTATACGTAGAAGGTCCAAGCAAAAATTAACAGAAGAAATGATGAATTGGAATAAAAGGTTTTCTATGTATCAAACAGCAAATCAACAGGGGCAGCTTTGGGGAGGGAGGGAGGGTGGATGAGGGAGATAGTCATAACTAGTAATGTGTTAATTGTGTCATTAGTTTCATCTAACTGCGAGATTCTCTATTTGTTCTGATAACATTCTAATAATTTTTGTAGTATTGAAACGAAATCATAAATATAAAAAATAAATATCATTTGCAAAATTACGAGGTGCATTGAGTAAATATATTGAAACTGTGGTTTACTATCAAATAGTTTGAATTCGATTACTAATCGATAACAATATGAAGTTCGGTAGCATTCAATCTTGCAGAGCAACTAGGCGTTTACATTTTAACGCATTAAGAAGCAGCACGTACAAAAACTTAAGATGAGGTTAAATATAAAAAGACACTTATTCCTACATATAAGCAGGAAGGGAAGGAACGGGGAGTGATCCACTTATGTTCGGACCAAAGTTAAAAATTAACTTAGAAAAATACTAAAATAATTAAAATCTTAAAAATGCAAATTCCTAAAATTTTAAACATCGAAAATATCCTAAAATCTTAAAAGGTATTGTGAAAGATTCAATGATTGCACTCTACACTTAACCAAGTTGAGGGTTTAACCAAGTTGAGGGATACTGCATTGACGATATCACGAGGCAAGCGTTCCACACTTTAACTATCCGTAAGTACTACAGAAAAACTTATGGCACTTGAGTTTTGATTTTGGCACAATGAGTTAAAAATTATGGCCTGGGTAGTACTTACCAGCATGCAGCACTGAAAAAAAAAATTAGGATCCAAAATAGTGAGACTGTATAAAATGGAAAAACCAGGTAAAGGTCAGTGTGTAAACATTTCAATTTTATAGAATCTAGACCTAACTTTAACAAACGATCCCGATGAGATAGTGATTTACAACTGAGAATATATTTTGTGCAATGCCTCTGTACACTCTCCATTTGGTTAATGTCACCTAACTGGTGTCAAGACCAAATTGGCTTGCATACTCCAGGATTGGCCTTAGATACACCTTATAAAACCATACTAATATTGGTGTGTCACCAAATGTAAACCATTTCCTAATAATGGCTGCACTTAGCCTAGCAGTATATTAAGTTTAATGCAGTGTATCGTTGAATTAAAGCCTTTACTGGACCAAACTTATAAATTTCTGGCCATGTCACATGATGGTATATAAATTCTGCGAAGGCAAGTTATTTTGGGGATTCCATATTCCAATCTTCAAAGTGTTGCACTTCTGTGCAGCAACAGGAAGTTGCCAAATTTTAGACCAATTCCCAATTTCATTTAAAGAGTTGTTTAGTTTCACATGTTCCTTATAGCATCGTTAAATAAGTTTACATCTTCTGCAAATTTAAATAAAGGTGTATCACTATTGCGGGACAAGTAATTTTATAGCACAAAGAGTAATGGATCAAGCATTGATCGCTGCAAAAATTAGCGATGTTTTTTGAAGTAATTCGTCAGACAAAATAAGCGACACGTTGGCTCCAGCCAGTCAAAAAAGCCGTACCCAATCCAGTAAAATACCATCGAATCAAGTGACTGGAGCTTTAAAAGGAATCTCCGATGTGCAACGGATTGAAAGGATGACTCAATAACAAAAGAGTGGAACTACAAATTGATAAAGAAATGCAGGCGAAAACCTGTATCTCGTACGTTTTGAACTTATATGTCATGCCTGGGTGGAATTTGAATCCTAGACCTATGAAACCAAAGGCCAAAGCCCAACCAACCACTGTCAGTATGGCTAAGCGACAGGGCTTTGGCCTTTAGTCTCGAGGTCAAGTGTTCAATCCCCGCTTAGGCAATTTGACATTTGTCCAAAAGGCAATGGAATTAGGAACCAGTATATAAGCACCAGTATTTTATTTATGAGGTCAAATTAACATTAGGTAAAATTATATGCTAATAAAGGGGTGAGCTATTTACCTTCCTTAGTATATTTCTAGCTGTTATATTTCAGGTAGTTTAAATAATCTAAGTTTGTTTGGTTCTTGGTTTGTTTGCTATCCCAAAAGAAGTGGTATTTTGAGCAAAGGATTCCTGTAGAAAGATTATAATGTAATTCAAGCAAATTTGAAAGATAATTGCTTCCTCTTTGCTAGTAGGCTATTTTATAATGTCAACCTAGAACACCATCACAGAAGATCTTAAAGGACAATTTGTTTCAAACTGTAAGCAAGTTAAAATTGTATTTTATTTTTCCTTCACTGAAGCAAATATTTTTCTTTCACTGATGAGTATGGTGTCATTTTTTTAATCAAGTGTAGGCAGCACTGGGATATCAAACTCGATGTAATCGGAAAATCAATTGACATATACCTAACTATACTTTTTTCTTCAAAATAATAAAGACTACAAGAAATAGCCGGAAAAACCACTGGTGGAAAATACGAAGAAAAGAGTACAAAAATAAAATAAAAGAAAAAGAACAGTAATCAAATGCATCAGACATATTGATCGCAGATCTTAATAAATATTCAAATAAAATAAAAACTAAACATACATCACATTCTGCACCTCCTCTTTCCTCTGCAGGATTAAACCTTGTAGCCTTATTCTCATTGTGTGCTTGTGCATTTTGTTTTATTTTATAAAATTGAGTTCTGAATTGAATGGACATTAAATAGGCAATGGCATAATGGTGGAAGAAACAGCAAATTTAAATGACCGCAGAAAAAACTAAGAACAGAAACAGCCATAGCTGCAAAACAATTTAAAAAAAAAAACCGACCAAAACCGGGGGGGGGGGCGCACACAGTATGAACAGGTCAAAGCGAGACCATAAATTATTGCTACAATTTACTCCACTAGTCTACCATTGCCACAAAGAATAAATTAAATTACCCTCTGAAGCGTAGAAATAATAACGTGGAGAACTTTCTGAAAGAACTAGTTTTGGTTAACAGAAACATTAGAACCTGAATTTGTATGTCCCGTATTCATTAAGTGTTGTGTCAATAACGATTTCGAACAAGAATTTTATTTTCGCACGAAATCCGAAACGGAAACGAAAGGATTTTCAAAACAGTTTTCTTAAAAGAGGAAGTTTCTAACAGAATTCTTTATGTATTACCCAATCTCTTACCAATGGTCACGAGTGCTGCTTTCTTTAAGCTTTATATACAGCAGTTTAAAACCTTGATTGTCACTTGGAGCTTACGTAAATCTTTACTTTCTGGTAAAAATAAATATCAATATTAAATAATAGGGCTGTGTCAATCTCGAAATTTCGAGTTGAGTTCGAGATCGTTGTGTAACTCGACTCTATCTGAAAACTTCAAACTCGAACCTTTCGAGTTTCGTAGAGTTGAAAATAAAAGTCGTTATTCCTTTTGATAAATGGTAGCAAAATTTATCATCTATACTTAAATTCTATAAAATTAATGCTTTTAAAAGACGCGGAATATGACATGTAGTTAATAAGTTGTACGTTAAACTAAAATGTACACACTAAAATCAAAAACTTGTACATTCAACAAAGTGTTTGTTATACCACTCTTCTTCAGTTTTCGTAAGCTGCATAAATAAATTGTGTCGTGTGTTGAATATTTAATACAGCAACTTGACTTGAAACTCGATTCTCTACCCTTAAATTCGACTCGAACTTGACTCCAAATGAAAACATTGAGCTTGCACACCTCTATTTAAAAACCGTACCCAATGTATATTTATTTTGTTAGTTTGTTATTTGTATGTACCATGGTTGTAAAGTATACTATAGACTAAAGTGGTATTAAAAAATACAAAAAATAAACCAATACCTCCCCGTAATGCATATTATATGTATTTTCGTCATTTTTAATTGTCAGTGTCTTGCTTCACAATACTATCATACTACCAGAATGACCGAATAAAACTAACGCTTTTGGTCATTGTGGTTGACCAGTGGCTGAACTTGGACTAGTCGCCTGTAGAAGCTGATCTTGTCGGTGACTGGAAAAGGGATCCTGGCAAAGACTCTGCCATTCCATTCCTGCCAAAGAATTTTGGAGCTATCTCCTCCTTGAGAGAAACACTATGAAATATCAACAACATGACGAATTAAATGAATACACATGCAAACCTTCCCCATTCTTTGAAAATTGCTACCAGGTCTACGAAGCTCTTCAGCATTAATAGGACCCCGCCTGGCGTATTTTGGACATGCTCCTGGTCCCTGATATGATTTTAGGTTTTCCGGTTGGAATCTCCGAGTTTTCCCCTCCCTTTTCTCCCTTCTGAAAAATCTAGTAAGGTTCAAAATTGAGCTGGTTCATCTAAATTTAGTTTCCTTCAGATGGCATAAGGCTCCTAGAAATAAAAACTAAAAAAAAACAGAGATTACAATCTGACTGCTACCTTTAACCCTATTATTACCTCCCTACCATAATGAATAAAAAAAAAACGCAGTTCCAATGATTACTTTAAAATCGGCAAGCATAAAAAAATTTCTTTAAAAGAGTTGCTCACACCCACACTATTCTGGTTTTCTATGGGAGCTGTCATTTTCTGCCCTGCCTTCTCAAAGTTTTGGAACTATCTCCTCGTTAAGTGAAACACTGCAAAATATCAACAACATGACGACTTAGGTGACCGGCTGCACCTTCCCCTTTTTTTGGAAATTGCTAAAGCTAAACATTTTTTAAACATAACGCTAGGTGAGTCTCGAGTCATCTCATCATGTTTTTTTTTCTCATCGCATCTCGACAAGTCTTGAACAGTTCTTTAATTTTATGACCAGCTGGATTACTTCCAAAGAAAGCAAATAAATAAACTAGGGCGCTAATCACAACTTTGCTCGTGAAAAAATAATTTAATTTAATTAAATAGCTTTCAATGCACAGTATACGATTTGCACAATTGACGGTAGACAGTATACAATGACGTGTGAAACATGCGCACAGCCATCCAGCCAGGCGGACATCTTAACTTTCGAATTACGATATAGGTGGCTTTCCATAAGCTCGTAATACCTTTTTTTTATGATTTTTCTATCTTCAGAAGTACTAAAAGTAAAGAAAGCTACCTACTACCTAATGACCTAGACCCTGGTGGTATAGTCATATAAGGTATATTACAGGTAAAATTAGAAATGGTCAATTCTGCTGTGCCAGTATTATCCCTAAAATTCACAATTACCCAGACCCCTACTATAACAAAAACAATTCATCCAAAGCACCTGCTGCACCTTCTACACAACTAACTGCCAAAAAGATAGCCCTATGCCCATTCACCAGTAGTACATGTTTTGGTGGAAAGCAGGCCCTTTTGAGCAACCCCCCAGGCCCCCCTGCTGGCCCCCTCCTTCCTTTCTGCTGGCCCACTCCTATTTTGAGGGTCTCCTCCTAATTTTTTTTTGCGGTTTTTTTTTTAAAGTGTTGCTGTTGGTGGAGCATTTTTTGGCGTGTAACTTTCTTGTTGTGTCAGGGACCTCCATCCAGATGGGCCCCTTCTTATTTGAATATTTTTGCAGGTTTTTTGTTTTCTAAAGTGTTGTTGTTTGGGGAGCATTTTTCAGAAGTTTTACGGGTGAGGGGTGTGATATTGTGACTATCTAATGTGTGGACCATTTTATACAAACCTTTGGGAATGAGCGGTGGGTATAAAAGGCGCAGATAATTCCGTCAAACTTTATATCAGCCATGGCTGCCAAGTACGAGGTGGTCTCGACGTTCCAGTGCAAGAAATGCAAGGTTGAGTTTTTATCGTGAGAAGAGGTGGAAAGTCATTTGGAGAAGCCTTGCGTGTTAAACTTTACGTGTCTCGATTGTGAAGGACTCGTTTCTTCCTACGATGAATTTTGGCGCACTACGACCGATGCGATGGAAAAATGATTACGCCTGAAAAAATAAAGTTTGGCGGTATATATTACTGCTAAACCTGTTGGAAGTATTTCCCTGATTTAAAACGAGCTATGGTTCATGCCAGAATTTTCCATTCGTCTATTCCAATGAACGAAGAGACGGTTTCGGAAGATAAAAAAAAAAAAGACCAATGATGATTGACGAAGAAGAAAAACGAGATCTTCCGATGTTGGAAAACAAGATTTTCCCGTATCAATACTGCAAAAAGACATTCAGGAACAATAGGTATAAACGGAGGCACGAAAGGCGTCACGAAGGAAAATGTAACGTACACTGCAAATCGCGCGGTGTGACTTACTCTAATCAGTTTGCGTATAAACGGCACAAGTGTGGCGGGGCTGTAAAACAACGTGGAAAAGAAATTGGAGAGACGTCAAAAAAGAGATGTAAATTGTCTTTTCCTAAACTCGAACCTCTGTTGAAGAAAGAAATAATAATATCTCAAATACCCGCAAATTACAACCTCGTAGCCAACAACGTCAGATCTCTAGTCGTACCTATAATAGGGATACCAGAATCGACTGGGCCTTGTCTGAGATGATTGACGATTTGAAAGCCAAGACAGAGGTGACAGACGATACCGAACTCGAGGTGAGGCCGTTCTGCTTGGCTTTAGGAGAGTTTGATCTAATGCGCGTTGCTTTCAACAGATGCTTCTTAACTTTCAAGCGGGATTTTCCACAGGATGAAATGCACTACGAGCCTTTGATGTTGTTGGAACAGTACGAGTTCAAATATTGGAATCTTTTAGAACAATGTCGACGTCTTATGGTAAACATAAAAGCTCGAATTGAATTATGCATTCTCTTCGAAAAAGGGACGGATAATACGGAAAGTCCTAAAGCTTATTTTAACTCCAACCTGGTCAGGGTGGGGAGCAAGGAGGTTCGTTCGGAAATGTCGAACAAGATTCTGCATAGTATTGGACAGTTTGCCGTAGAAGGAAGTGCATGGGTTGTCAAGCAATGCGTGTGCACCGAACTATGCATTGGAATTTATAGACTTTTTGCCGGGAAAGGTTACGTAGCACTCCCCAACAATCTCGAACTAGGTCCTGATATACTGGTCAATGTGCGTAGTGAAGGATGTTTTCTGTGGTCCGTGTTGGCTAGTATACACCCCGTTCCATTTTCGCAACATGATTGGGATACGAAACTTTACCTATCTCGTGCGCACAAGTTAGTTGTAGGCGCGTTGGACCCCGTTCCTTTATCCAAAATTGCGGCGTTCGAAAAAGCCAACAACATTTCGGTATCTGTTTTTGGTTTCGAGGATGACGAGCCTTGCGTTTATCGCCCGAGTCCTTAGTTGAAAGTAAGCATCACGTTGACTTGCTTTTTCTCAACGGACACTACGTGACGATAAAAGACTTCGACAAATTCATCACGAGTTTCAACCCCAACAAGCGCTTGACGTATTTTTGCAGGCATTGCTTACCCGGTTTTCGAAATCGTTTCAGATATAAAAACTACCACCTTCCTTCTTGCGAGGGAGTTCCGTTTTAAAAGACCTCATTACTCGACAATGACGTTATCCAGTTTAAAAATTTCAAGAACGAGCTCAAAAGGTTGTACATAGCTTAAGTGGACCCAGTGCTGCACCCAGTCTCCAGTTGTGATGGAAACGATACATACACCAGAGTTAACCACATACACCAAGCTTGCAGTTTTGCCTACGTGATTGTTGACCACTTCGGTTGAGTATTTTCCAAAAAGTTGTACAGAGGAGTAGACTGCATGCAAGTTTTCTTCGAATCTATATTAGAGGAGCAGAAAAAAATCGTGGCTTACGTGGATTCTCACAAGCAACGAATGAAACGTTTAACCAAGTGACAGGGGTTGTTGTACAAAGAAACTGCGGTGTGCCTTATATGCAAACAAGGAGCATTTAAGAAAAATTTAAAGGGTTTACGAAAGTATGAGACCACGACCACATCACCGGTGAACTAAGAGGTGTCGCGCACAGCAAGTGTAACTTTGCTTACACTTTGAACAAAAACATAGCGGTTGTTATGTATAATTTCGAAAAATATGACAGTCATTTCGTCGTGAAGGCTTTGAATTCGTTTTAAAGATTTGAAGGCTCTACATAATGTCAGGATCATCGCTAAGAAGAAGGAAAGAATCAGCAGCATGAAATTAGGCGGTTTTACTTTCATAGATAGTCTAGCGTTTATGACGGCATCGTTGGAAACACAAGCTTCGAACTTGAAGCGCTTCGGTATCATGGACAAGCTTTTCGAAGGTGAATCCGTGGAACTCGTACGAGGCCTTCGGCAAAAAGGTGTGTTTTCCTATGAATACCTGACAAATGTGGAAGTGTTTGAGGAGAAGTCTTTACCTCCCATGTCAGCATTTGCATCGTTGTTGAAAGGAGCGATTTGCTCCGAATCATCAACACGCGATGAAGATTTGGGATTTAGGCAAATGCAAAACGTTTGGAGATTACCATGATCTATATTTGTGGACCGATGTCGGGCTTTTAGCCGATGTTTTTAAAAACTTTAGAGCGACAAGTTTGGCTAGTTACGGATTGGACCCCTCCCATTACATTTCTACACCTTCCATATCTTGGGACGCGGCACTCAATAGGTCGAGAGTGTCTTTGTATCTCTTCACTAACATTGACATGCATCTTACGGTGGAAAAGGGCATAAGAGGCGGTGTCTCATTTATAGTTAGAAGATACGCTAAAGCCAACAACCCTCTAAAAAACGACCCTGACAAAAAGAATTCTTACATCATATTTTTGGACTTCAACAACTTGTACGGTTGTGTAATGTGCGAGTATCTACCAACTGGAGAGTACGAATGGGTGCCGGAAGACCGGCTTGAGGATATAAATCTCGATGATTACGGAGATGAGAGTCATACGGGCTTGATATTGGAAGTGGATTTGGAATACCCCGAGGCGCTTCACGCATCGCGCAATGATTTCCCGTTAGCACCGGAGCACATGAAAATTACAAAATCTATACTTTTTCCTTTTAACCGTTGGGGCATCGAGGATTTGCAGGTGACGTACAGCAAAGGCCTAAAGCTAACCACTAACCTTTTCTCAAAGAAAAAGTATGTGGTGCACTATAGGAATTTGAAATACTACCTTTCTCTCGGCATGGATCTCAAGAAAACACACAGAGCAATCAGTTTTAAGTAAGCGCCTTGGCTGAAACCTTACATCAAGTTTAATAACGAGAAACGACAAGCGGCTACGAACGATTTTGACACCTCTACAAATTGGTGAATAATTCGATTTTTGGTAAGACGATCGAAAACAAACGAGAGAGAAACAACGTCTTGATAGCAACGGCAAAAGAGAAAGCCATTAAGTACGCATCTCACCCACGCACCACGAGTTTTACTTCTCTAAGCAAGGATTTGGCAATTTTTACAAAGACTCCCGCAAACATCATCTTGAACAAGCCCATCGTGGTTGGGTTTTGCGTCTTGGAACTGTCAAAGTTACTAGTCTACCGGTTTCACTACGACCATATGATGAAAAAGTACGGACCAGAGAGATGTAAACTCCTAGTTACGGATACGGATAGTTTGTGTTATTCGATAGAAACGGACGATATTTACCAAGATATGGAAGAGGATGCGTCGTTGTTTGATACGTCTGACTACCCAAAAGAACATTTCTTACACTCCAACGTCAACAAAAAAGTATTAGGGAAGATGAAAGACGAGAGCGCGGGGTGCCCAATTTCCGAGTTTGTAGGTTTAAAGTCGAAGCTCTACAGCGTTTTACAATCGGATGGGAAGAACAAAATGGCTTGCAAATGCACTAAGAAAACAGTACAAGTGGTGCACGAAAGAATGTGCCGTTTAATAATAGAGTCGTGAGAACTCTGGGGTCTTACATTCGTTCGGAAGCGCACGAACTAAAAACAGTCACCATCAACAAGTTGGCTTTCAGTCCCTACGACGACAAGAGATCGGTCTGCGACGATGCAGTCAGTACTCTGGCTTATGGGCACGTGAATTTAGCTTAACCTACCTAAATTATCCGTCCAGCTGTTGTACTTAAGAGTCATAGCCCTTCCATTTAATGAAATAAAGCATTTTTCCATCTTTTCCCCTCTTTTTATGTAATACTTGCACCACTAGAAATAAATCTGGAACTTGGGTTTTTTGAATTTCCTGTTCGTAGAATCCTCCGAGCACCGGTTCACCCGAATCGTCCTTCAAAAGATACGTAACTGGATGAGTTTTTTGCACTTTACGGATTGTGAATACTTCGTTGGTAAAATTTTGCAAATATACTTTATCGAAAATTTTTTTAACTTTAGAAATCCTGACTTTATTTCCTACGGCGAACTTGGGTTTCTTTAGCAGTTGTTTAGGGCTAGTTTGTCTCAGCAACGGTTCGTGACGTCTGGTTACTTCCCTAGGTTTCAGTTTTGTGGTGGAATGAACCGTGTCGTTGTAATGCGAAACCAACTCGTCGATAAGGTGTATCCTCTTGTAATTCCCGTGCCTGGTGAATTTTTTCCACATTCGAGTTTTCAGCGTTCTGTTGAAACGTTCAACCATGCTCGCTTTCTTTTCAGAGTACATAGAGTACATGTTCATGTTATGGCGCCTAAGTAGAGCTTTGAAGTCTTTATTGTAGAACTCACTACCTAAATTGACTTGTATATTTTTAGGGGCAGTCGCTCCTGAGAGTATCTTCTTGAAAGCTTCGGCAACATCTAGACCGGTTTTAGATTTAATAGAAATGGCCCAAGTAAACTTGGATATGACGTTAATGCAAGTCAGTACGTAGTTAAATCCTTTATTTAGCTTAGTGTACGGTATCATTGCCACCAAGTCAGCCTGCCATAGATCGTTTAGGCTCAGTACAATCACCTTCCGTTGCGGGAAAATTTTTCAGCGTTGGTTTATGAAGTTCGTTTACGAGTTGATCCATTTTTTATATTTCCCATTCCGAACCTGAGTTTTGTTTTCATGATTTCCTTAACAACGGAAGTGGCTAGTTTTTCCCTCCATGCCAGAGATGGATCCTTTCTCACCCTTTGAGCTTTTGAAATTAGAACTTCGTAGGCGGCATGGCAATCTTTCAAGTCCGAGTTCTTGGCGTAAGCTATATCGTGTTCTTTGCAAGCTTCATGTAGTTTATTTATTCCAGGATCTCCTCGTGCCAGTCGCTTCTTCAGCTGACTTCCAGGACCGCAGTATTGATACCCCGGTAAATGTATTTCAACGGGCAAGTTATCTAAGATTTTGTTCACGAGTCCCTTCCCCACTTTGACGAAGTAAGCTTTTTGTGTACCGCATACATCGCAAAAGATTATCTCCATCGGTCTGTGGTTTCATGAAGTTGTAGAAACTGGGGCCTTCGACTGTTAGGAGTCGAGCATTTACATTTGACGCAATATTTCATCGTGAGTTCTTTAAGGTTACTCTTTACGGTTGCTCAGAAGTATAAGAGTTTGGCTCACGTCTCAAGCCAACGAGCCATTGGATTTAAACGGTTAGACGCTCACGGTGCGACGTCATTTGTGATCTACAAATTAAATTTTTTTTAAAGGATAAAAATGCTCATGTTTGGAAAAAAGGGAAAGGACTCTTTCTTAATTTTAACTCTAGTAATAAAAAAACAAACGGTTTGACGCCTAGAAACAAATTCATAACACCGAAAAAATGAGCCTAGTAGAAGATTACTTAACCCTCTGGACCCTAAGGTTTAGTGTGAGAGTCATGCACAGCACTAGGCCAAAACTGGAGTTCGCTTAGTTGTGTCGCACTGTACACTTCAAACAGGAATTACTCCTAAAGTATTTGCAGCAGACATAAAAGTGTATACATTTTTAAAAACTAGAAATTCCAGGCTTGAAAACTGTGCTGACTATTTAAAAAAAAAAATGTCTTAGCAGTGAAAAAAATTGTTAAAAAAAAAATTAAAAAAAATTGAATATCATGTTCCATAAATGCATTGCTTGGACATCCTAAAATAATAAATATTTTCCAATTCAAATATTATGGCAAGAAACTACTGTGTTTATTGCAACTGCATTCAAAATTTCAAGTTTTTATCTCGCACAGTTGAGCAGAAAAAAAATAATTTGTTAGCCTATACACATGCGGCAATACAGAAATTTAGGCATAGGCCTATAAGTCACTCAAAACTGTTCAGAGTTTTTTTTTTTTTTTGAATTTTTGTCAAAACATTGTGGACAGACACCAACTGAACAGGCTTTGCAGAAGTATGTTGATCTTTTCCTTTTTTTAGGTTTTGAACATTCTCCACAATCCATTTCTTTTTGCCGCATTTTATTGGTTTTAGTTTGAACAACAGGTAGTTTACCAATTATGCAAGGTCTAAGGTGTGTTATCTTAGAAGATTGAGTGTCCCTGAATTCTCCAATTAGGCCACTGATCACAGATTTCAAAAACTTTTCACGAGTTAGAGGGATGTACGAACGTTCATTGAAATTAGGTTCCAGCGCGTTCATGGTTTTTCTTTGAGTCAGTGTTTGCACATAAATTATGTATGCGTTGAGCAAACTTCGGTAAAGTAAATTCATGAAAACTTTACGATACCATTTGTATGAACGCCTTTCATCTTCATAATTATACACTTTCTGATCTGCTAAATCTACACCTCCCATATGTTTATTGTAGGTATCAATAGCTTCAGGCACTTTGATTATTTTCCCTTTACGTCTAACTTCAACATCTTTATCAATGTTATATGTTGATAATGTGAGTATAGGCTTAGGTTTAGATTTTTTTTCTCTATTTGCTGAGCACAACAATTCATTGGAACGGTAGTAAATGGCTGTTTCTGGCTTTAGTTTGGTAGAAAGTATTTCTGTGGGAATTCCCTTTCTATTTTTGCGCAAAGTTCCTACCAAATATATACCTTGTTTGTACAAATTGGCAGCCAGAACCATCGACGTATAAAAATTGTCCACAACTAAAACATAACCTTTACTGAAAAGGCCAACAAGCAACTCCATTACAACGTCATACCCTTGACCAAAGGCTGATTTCAATATGCCTCCATTTTTTCCGGAATATTCACGAAAACGAAAGACATAGCCAGTTGCAGATTCGCAAAGAACCCACAGCTTTACACCCCACCTGTGATGTTTTTTGTTCGGAATATATTGGATAACTTTTGTTCGATTTTTCAACCCCACTAAACTTTCGTCAATACTAATGTATTTATCAGGGATGTAAAAGTACGAAAACACTCTGTTCAGGTGGTGAATCAAGGGTCGCACTTTGTAAAAATAATCATAATTTGGATCGTCTTTATCAGGTGTTTTGCTATTGTCACTAATATGTAAAAAACGAAGGCAGAACATAAATTTATCACGGGCCATAACTTCACAAAATCCTGGAGTTCTCTGCCATCGATCTGTATTATTCCAATAATCCCTCATTCTAGGTTTCCAGACAAGGCACATGTTCAGCATCAATCCAAAAAAAGCTTTCAATCGATCAATATTCATCAGTTCTGTAGCTAGCCACCACTTTCTTAGTCGTTCGTATGTAGCTGACGGCGGTTTTTTTTTATCGGCCACATCTTTCCTATATTTATCGTCAGTTTGTCGGTAATATCGGTTGGATTCCTGGCAAAAAATGTTCAAAATGTCAATATTAAACATCAACATAAAGAAATCCAATGGCGAAACACAACGGCGAGGCACATTTTGAGGTCCGGGGATCTCTCGAAACTGATGCCGAGATGGGCGTTTAGTTTCCCGTTCATCGCTAACGCGACTCCACTTGGCGCCGCCATCTTGATTTTCGCTGGAATCGGAATGGTCACTAACCTCGCTGTCTGAAGAGGATTCACCTGATTCACTCGAAGATATCAACAAACTACTATCTGAATCACTCAACATTTCATTTCTTGCCTGTAATCTCTCTCGAGATTCACGAATTTCATCCTCGTCGAACCCTAAAAAACTTTCGTTGTCAGAGTCCGTATCGACGGCCGCCATTGCTCTATAGCGCGTCAGGCAGTGAAGCGATCTTTGTTGCTGCCCGCTGCTACGAACGAGCGGTTTGAGAGGCTGCCTACAATTGGCTGTTCAAACCTGCTTGGTTGTCTAAACAGCCAATGAAACTGCAGTATTCAGTAAACAACAGACCAAACCCTCATACCAACGACGATTCTTATTGGTTCCCGTCCTTATGACGTCACAATCGAGTGGAGCGTCACGAAGCCGAATGATCGGCTCTTAGGGCTCACGTGCATAGGATGGAAAGCCGATGATTCGGCTTTTAGGGCCCAAAGGGTTAAAAATCTCAAACCTTTGATGTACGATTCTTCTTTTTTCATCTCTTTAAAAAAGACATCATGGATTCCTGTTCGATTATTCTCACCGGGAAAGACTCCGACTTGAAATTAATCTAAACACACCCATTCATTTGAACTCTGAAAAAAATTATGAATTGGCTCTGCTTAATTTAGATACTATAACAGCATACACAACATCACCTAAAAAAAAATAACAAAATTCAGTACACTACCGATGCTGGCACTTCATGGCACAAACTGTTAGTAAGTCCCGGTGCTTACGAAATTGAAGATTTGAATAAATTTCTTAAGTCAGTGATAGATGCGAATGGGCACAGCACGGTGCCATTACGCTTCTTCCGAATCTAAACACTTTAAGAACCAACTTGATAATTACCGATCCAAATTACGGAATATCTTTTCGGGTGACAATAGTTTGGCTACAGTCTTGGGGTTTGACTTAGGCAACTACGTCAGAAGTAGTGAAAGTCGAAATATAGTCAATATTATGAGCGTCAATACAATTTTTGTACACGTGGATATCATCGGCAATTCGTACCTAAACAGCGACACTCAGCCCACTTTATACTCCTTTTATCCCAATTCACCGCCCGGTAATTTAATTTACCTCCCAGTTACTAAAACGGTTGATCAGAAGTGCAAGAGTTTGACTCACATCTCAGGCCAACGAGCCATTGGATTTAAACGGTGAGACGCTCACGGCGCGACGTCATTTGAGATCTACGAATTAAATTTTTAAAAAAGGATAAAAATGCTCATGTTTGGAAAAAAGGGAAAGGACTCCTTCTTAATTTTAACTCTAATAATAAAAAAACAAACGGTTTGACGCCTAGAAACAAAGCTTTCATCAAATTCATAACAACACCGAAAAAGTGAGCCTTGTAGAAGATTACTTAAAAATCAACAAACCTTTGATGTACAATTCATCGGTTGAGTCTTACACGTACCACGAATACAATCCTATTGTTGGCACCAATCTCAACAACTTAAATTCAGAAATTCGCATACATGTAGAAAACCAAGATTTATTTCTTCATGTTGCCACTAGTTACCTCCTGATTAAAGGGAGGTTATGGAAGGACGATAACCTCGGCTTATGCCGATGCTGACATAGCCGCGTTGATTAATAATGCTCCCATGTTCCTGTTTTCTAATATCAACTACTATCTCGGTGATAAACATGTCGACGAGTTAAATTATCCTGGGTTCGGTACTCTGATGAAGGGACTACTCACTTACAGTTCGGCGGAGCAACCAGCTTTGCTCGGCCAGTACTGGTCGTTGGATAGTGCGGCTTCAGTCGCTGCTGACTAACAGACAACTTGGGATTCAAACAGCGGCACGCGTCCATCATCATTGAAACAACTCCCAAGGGAAGCTTTACATTCGCCATCCCATTGAAACACGTCAAGGGATTTTTCGAAAATTACGATAAGCTAATCTAGGGAACTAAACATGTGCTCACACTCATGAGAGCGAGCGACACGAAAGCTATCTTCAAAGCAGCGGCAGCGGCCAATGGCAAAGTTGTTCTGAATAGCATCAGCTGGCTCGTTCCACATGTCACGGCCTCGGACGAGCAGAAACTTAAACTGTACAATCTCATCGACCACAGAGTGACCGTGGCTTTAGGATTTAGGTACTGGCATTATGATAGCTGCATGCTCCCCCAAAATACCAGCTTCACCTGGCATGTGCTGACTACTACCGCAGTCGAAAAACCTAGGTGGACAGTTCTAGCTTTTCAAACAAACAGGCAGGACTCTTTAGTTAAAAACCCCGTGGGTGTTCGATCACTGCAGTCTGCAAGTAGTCCAGTCAAAATAGGACATAAGGTGGAATGAAATCCCAAAGTCTTGGAACTTTATAAAGTTGTTTGGGAAGGTCTAGTAAAGACTATATCAAAAGTCCTGATGATTTGGAGGTGAGCTGGCTTCGCTAGACCGTAAAATACCCCAAAAAGGTGACTTTTTCGTTTTCCGTTAATATCTCGGAATCTGTGAGTCCTACCAAAAAAAGTTCCCAATAAACGTTAAAGAGGACAAAATTTACCACAAAAATGATTCTCTTCATTTTTTCTCTAGAACCAGTAGTTTACGACATATTCGAGTTCGAAAATTGAGAAATCTTCAAAATAGACAGACATCTACTATACGTGGTGTACATAGATAAGGTGAATACACCCTAACGTCATTTAAGTTAGTACACGATCATATAACACCAAACACTTATTTACTGCTGTACATATTTATTTACTACATATGCAGTTACTACACCAGGTTACTATATATTACATCGCATCGTAATATCAAATCAAGTCGCGGTGAACGTCCTCCTACTGAAGGTTATTTGTCCTCAACAGTTGGTGTCAGGCTATTCAAACAGTCATCATGGCAGTTGTGGCAAATAGCAGTGCAACTCATGCTTATTTTCTTGCACCGACACTTGTCTCCACAACATGTGGTGTATCTGCAAAATATGAGGTTGATACAACCTCAGGGGCTACAGCATCTTTGATTGCAGCAGGTACAAGATTGCCATTCTGCTAGGCTCCCAATCCCAAGTGCAGCTAGCTGGTAACTCATTACCCATCCATAGTTGCAGTTGGTGGAAAACACGAAATAAGCATTGCAAAGCTGCACCTTCTGAGGGAGGGAGGAATAGTAGCTCCGACTTCATGTTGGTGGCAGACTTTGTGAAGTCATGGTGCCTATGCAAGTTGAGCGATGTTGTAGTAGGAGTAGCTCTATACAGAGTCGGAAAAACTATGATCTACCTCCGATACATGTTAATACTTGGAAGTTGAGTGGTTGAACACATCTGCTACTGAACGCAATGCCTCACGTTGTAACAGCAGCTTGTAACCAACTTTTTTCTCCTTCATGAAGGAAGCTTGTCTTGTTGCACCCTGTGTATGTATGAGCAAATAGTATGAGATCTTTGAAGCCCTTCTATTGTTGTTGGGTTGAAGAAAATACGTGTGTTCCTACCTTTCTATTACCGGGCTTATAGAAGAATATATTTCGGTGTGTAGGTGTTTGAGCTGTAAGAAGAAATATAGATCTACATCTTCCCCAACAATGGCTACATTGTCACTGTCACTCGCTTTGGTGATGACGCTCCTGACAATTAGATTGTCAGCATCATCAGGTCTTTAAAGGTATTGTACTCCTCTGCCATTTAGTTTGGTGGAAGGCATCTTGATCAGCCTGGCCTTATGTTCATTAGATTGAAACTGATGACCAGAGGCAGGACACAGATTTTTCTTACAACCAACAGCATAGGTTGCATAGGTACCATGCCAATCTAGATCGGAAATGAGCTACCAGTTGCAATTTGGGGTTGGGAGTGTAGTCAGAATGTCAATTCAACCAAAGATGCGGTTGCCCCTGAAGCTGTCCTCAACATCATATTTAGCAGATGCACCACAGGTTGTGGAAACAAGTGTGGGTGCAGGAAAATAAAGCGCAAGTTGCACAGCTATCTGCCACAACTGCCACGGTGACTATTTGAATAGCCTGACACCAACTGTTCAGGACGATAACCTTCAGGAGAACGTTTACTTCGACTTGATTAGATGTTATTAAATATGCATTCGAAGTTGCGATTCGATGTTATATGTAGTAACCTGATGTAACAAATAAATATGTGTATTGGTAAATAAGTGTTTGATGTTATATGATTGATATTTTAACTTAAATGCGGTTAGGGTCGGTCCACCTAATCTATGTGCACCCCGTATAGCAGATCTCTGTCAATCACTGAGATTTCTCAAATTTAGAACTCTAATATCTCGTAAACTACTAGTGCTAGAGAAAAAATGTATAGAATCAAGTTTGTGGCAATTTTGTCCTCTTTAACTTTTGTAGGGAGCAGTTTTCTGGTAGGACTTACAGATTCCGAGATATTATCGGAAAACGAATAAAAAGTGACCCATTTTGGGGTATTTTATGGTCTAGAGAAGCCAGCTCACCTCCAAATCATCAGGACTTTTGATATAGTCATTACTAGACCTCCTTGAACAACCTTGCCTTGCAAAGTTTCAAGACTTTGGAATTTTATTCCATCATTTGCCAAATTTGAGCCTTCGTTGACTGAACTAAAGACGCTCATGTGACTCTAAATTCAGAAAAATATCCGTTTCTCGATTTGAGCGCAAATTATTCTACTGGAGAGTACGTCGATTTGTACAGAATGGAGCAGCAATTTAGGCAGCTGTGCTACAACACCAACAACTTGAGTTTCGACTTGCTTCAGTTCAAGAAAGCCTATCCTCTCGTGGTGTTGGATTGCTCCGCACAGTCCGAGAGGCTTCAATCGGGAATCGTGGACGTTCAAGTCAAACTGAAGTTTGGGGCCGCCATACCGGCTAATACTACCTGTAACGCTCTGCTCATTGGAGATAGGAAAATGAATCTAAAGTTGGACAGAGGCAAAGTAAACATTGTTTATTAAATAATAACGATAATAATAAAGATAATATGGCACTCAAAACAAGATCACGAAAAAAGAAAAGCGGTTTTTTGCCATTGGCATTGTAGAGCTTAGATGGCATTGGAGGATTGGCGGGAGGGACTGCGGGAGTGGTATCTGCCGTAAAAAAAGGCATAAAACGATGCAAAAATTTTGGCTGAACTAGTGCGGCATCACAAGCAAGTGGAAGGTTCTGGCTTGATGAAAAAGAAAATTAAACAAAATAAGAAGCAAAAAAAAATTGCCCCGTGGCAGAGGTCTTCACTTACGACCACCCAAGGTTTAATCGACTTTAATAAACCTTTAACAAACTTTAATTTAAACAGATTGGCTAGAGTAATGAAAATTCCAAAATTCAGAGGTACTTTTAGTAAAGACACTCTTCCCTTAAAACTTAGGCCTACTGGTGAACACGGAATAGTAAACTTGGAAGATTTCCACGATGGAGACAGACGTCAGTGGGTAGCTTATTCCACCGTTTCGGGAGAACCTTGTTATTTCGATAGTTTGGGCAACAATGGGTCCTCCCCGGTCTGTGGTAAACTGCTTGGGACCGGGAATAAAATACAATTACGAACGGGTGCAAAATTTTGATCAAATTTGGTGCGGTCACTTTTGCCTATTTTTTTTAAGCGCCTTCTCTAAGGCACGTAATTACGAAGTTGTTTTAGATAGGATGAGACGAGTCATCTATTGAAAACTTACGTGCAAATCTAACTGGAAATAAACATTTTCTGCATGAAACTCTTCGAATGACTATACCGCAAGGGGCACATTTTTTTCTATTACGTAAGGATTTTCGAAAACGGTAGCTGTCGAACACTCGTCCTTTAGTTTAGTTTGTAAAGGGCTCTCGTACCTATTTTACATTTAGCAACGAGTGCAACACTCGGATCGCTGTAGTATAAAATTGCTTTATGAATTAAACCTGAACTTGTACATATGAAGCTCGAGAAAGGACCGGAATTAACGAACCAATCACTCACTTTTTCCGAAGTGCTTTTCGTGCTGAAACTGATTACCATGAAGCAGTTTCATGCACAAATTTCTTCGTAGCCGCGTCACTTGGCAAAGTTGGTTCGCTTAGGTTACTAATCTGCTTGTTCGTGGCATTAAAGAGTTCTTTCCGATCGTCTTGTAACAAGCAATTGTTGTCGACGAATACCTGAGTAACAGCATCATTCGGCAAACTAGGATTGCTTAAAACTTCTAATCTGTTTGTGCGTTGCATTGAAGTATAATTTCTGGTCGCCGTGTAATAAGCAATTTCTGTCAATGTATACTTTCGATGCCGCGTCAGCAGCATGCCAGGGAAAAGCTTCATTTGCTTTTTCTTCGTGTAAAAATTCCCGTCAGACTCACCTAAGTATAACGCATTTTTTTTTTTGGATGCTAGAAACGGCGGAAGCAAACTCATCGCTGAGATGAGTAATAGCAGGAGGCAAGTCGGTTTTAAGTTTCTGAATTTCCGTTTCCAGAGTATCGATCTGACAATAATTTACTGTGTCTTCAGAGTCTATAGCTGCTCCTACTTTGGTTGAACGCTTACTTTGCATATCATAGTTGCTCTCGGGTGTCAACACGTACCCTAGTCCAGGTGGCCCCCTCGAATCGACCCCCACCATTTCACCCCTTCCCCTCTCGTCCTCTTCAACGATTGTCCAAACTTATTAACAGACATCTTTTTTAAATGTACGAATTCGCCCCCCCCCCCCCACAAAAAAAAAGCGCACGGTGACAGAGTAAGAAATGAAACAAAACAACGTGCATTAAAAGACTGGATTTGTGAGAATTCAAGATGGAACAACCTAAAAGAAAGAAAAAACACAACTGTTCCAACAGGTACTAAAGCCCAGGACATCTGCATACTATATAATATCCCAGACTTAGTAAGCGGTTGTTACGGGTTCGAGTTCCAACCGTGAAGTTGTGGTGCACCGTTGAATATGGAGTGGTCCATTCCGATGTCTCCAGCGACAAGTTTTCATATGAAGACTTTATGAGTTTAGTATCTCTGTAAGCATTAAAAAAACGTGTAAATAAAAAAATGTGATGGAAATTAAAAACTACGACTTTTTTGTACCTAAGAACCGAAAAATCACCCATTCTAACCTTCAAATATCAGATGCTTAATTATAGTGCCCGCAAAATGTGGAAAAACTAACTTACTGTTTAATTTCATCTGTAACGAACGATGGTTGGATTATGACAGTTTATTTATTTACAGTAAAACTTTATGTCGACCAAAGTGCAAAGCAATGCAGTCTATATTTGCCGAAATTGAGGAAAAAATTGGACGGGATGTCGCATTTTTTCACGGTTCTCAAATAGATTTAATTCCACCCGAAGAACTGGACCCAAAATTTAGAAACCTGATTCTGTTTGACGACTGTCTTTTAGATAAACAAAAAAACATAGAGCGCTACTTTGCCCAAGGACGCCATTCAAACGCCGATGTTTTTTATTGCAGTCAGTCTTACACGTGAATTCCCAAACAACTGGTTAGATACAATGCACATTTATTAATCCTTTTTCCGGTGGATGAGTTAAATTTGAAACACGGTTACGAAAATCATGTTGGCCCTGACATGGAATTTTCACAGTTTAAAACGTTGTGTCAAAATTGTTGGAAAAAGCCTTTCGGATTTTTATCAATTAACAAAATGTTAAACGAGGGCCGATGAAAACGTTCGTTTTTACCTATTAAACAAAAGAATGGAGACAAATCGAGAAATCGCAAAACTCAAAAGATGTTTTAAAAATTTTTAAATCGACATTTGAGTGAGAGAGGGCAAGAATCACCACTACAAGAATTTTTTTAACCGGTAGTAGGCACCCTGAAACCGAGACCAGTCTTCGGTGCACACCGCTTAAAAACACTCTAGCCACGCAAACTAAACCGATTAAAAACATTCTAGCCACGCAAACTACACCAATTAAAATTTACAAAGAAGAAAACAGTGACGAAGATGACTATGGTGTCTTTATCACTGTCCCCTGTAATTACTCGTAGGCAGAAAACATTGCCGACTTCTTTCGATTACAGCCTCACCGAGTATTCAAGTCAGGCTGTAGCTCCTATAATGCGAATTCCTCCTGAGTCCAAAACCGAATACGCAACTACGAGCATCCGTCTTAACCACACCCCTTCATATTCCGTGGTGCAACCTAGACACATTTGCACACCACCTGAGCTTCCTAACATCACCACTCTAAGGTCCTTCGATAGTTTGTTACCTGGTCAGAATATTGGAGAAACTGCTATATATTTCTTGATACAATTTTTTGAAAATCCCAAAGACACTGACTCAGTATATAGTCGGGTTACAGTATGATAAGAAAAAAGGTGAGCTAACCTTTGGTAATAAAACGGTTAAAATCTTTGAGAATGACGTAGTGGTTGAGAACGAACAATACGTAAGAAGACGTGGCCTTTGGAACTTGCTAGTTTTCAAATATTTGAAAGAAACTTCCCTTGCGCCAGAAGTTAAAGCAGCTTACGCGGCCATGTTAAAAAAAACTAACGCTATTTATCACAACGACGACCCAAATACTTGTAAACCCAAATCTAGTCGTAGTGTTAAATACAGGTCTATTATCGCTCCTATTTGGGACGACCTCGAGAAAACAGGAATGGGCGTGGTTAAATAAGTGGGTTGCAGAGTCGATTATAAATATTACGACGATCCTAACGACTTGATAAAGAGACTCGGGCTTTTGTATAAGTCCACTCTGGTAGGTCACGACCTGCATAGAATCGTGATGATCAAAATTTTATCAGAAATACGGCAATGACAAATTATAACTGACCACCAAAAAATAGTGTCTTATTAAATTTATGGTTAGGTTGAATAAATCAAGAAACAGCTTATTCTAAGTTCACGAGTTACGAGCAGTTAATTTAAAATATGAACTTGGTGGTACAATACACCTAAGAATAATACAACGCACCTAAGAAACAGGCAGGGGGATTTCACATTCAAAGTTATAGCAGTAACTTTTTATAAAATGTAAAATTAAACGGCAACACTTATAGCTGCTTCCTAATATAGCACCAAAAATTCGTTCCACCCCCCCCCCCCCCCCACTGGAAAAGTTTGGAGATGAACATACGAGCAAAGACATAATTATAACTGTCACGTCTAAATGCAGCACAATAATTTATCTAGAATTATAAGGCCTCGATATAAGCTCATTGAATAATTTCTTTTCCCCATTGAAAGAATAAAAACTTTTTTCTGAGTATTATGGCAGTGATAACTCAGTAGGACACAGTAGTCATTCTTTCTTGTAGTTACTCAATTTAAAATAGTTCTGAGCATAAGTCTCGCACGAAAATTAGCTAGAGCCGGAATTACATGCATGTTTTATAATGACAGTTATAGACTATGAAAGGCTGGTATGCATTTTCAGTATACAAATAATGTCTAATTGGGTATTTTTATGGAAATATACACTATTCATTCCTAATTTTATTTCATATTATAATTAATATTGATATAATTCACATTAAGACCCTAATTCATCCCCCAAAATCCCTAAAAAGGTCCCTAATTAAGTTTACAAAAGGGTCCCTAATTCTCCTCCTAAAAGTCCCTAAAAGTCCCCAATTAAAGTCTGTAAAGAGCCCCCCCCTTCCTCCTCTTCCTCAAAAATTACTTAATTTAATTATAGTCTAGATTTCAGCTTTTTTCGTTTTACATCTCTGTACTGTTCAGCGCCAACCATGACCACTTCATTGTAAATAAGGTTGGCACTAAACCACACCCCCCTCCCAAAAAAAAGTTCACCAGTCCTTTTTACAGTTGCAAATTAAAATACATTTATAAGAGACAAATCGTATTTTCATACCCACACTAAGCACAAAATATTATCATTACTTTTGAAAATACTAAAAACTACCATAAAAAATAATAACTTGTTATAAATGTCAAATTAAATGACAGCACTTATCCCTTGATAAACTAGAAAAGCACTTGTGTTAAGTTAAAAAGAAAAAAAACCTATAGTTGCTTTCCTGACTAAAACTTAGTACTTAGCTCAATTTAGCTAGGGAAATGCCTGTGTTAATAAAGCTCCTACTTGGCTTCTTGACTAAAATTGAGTACTTAGTTAGCTCAATTTAGCTAGGGAAACGCTTGTGTTAGTTAAAAAGAAAAACCTATAGTTGCTTTCCTGACTAAATTGAGTACTTAGTT
Organism: Lithobius niger; assembly: GCA_023313725.1. Taxonomy (NCBI): domain Eukaryota; kingdom Metazoa; phylum Arthropoda; class Chilopoda; order Lithobiomorpha; family Lithobiidae; genus Lithobius; species Lithobius niger. The sequence goes on along the minus strand of JAHWFP010099143.1, from coordinate 15,833 downwards.
AGCTCAACTTAGCTAGGGAAAGCTGATCCTAGAAAATCCTAGTTTGTATACTGTTGGGGTGACCTACTTAACCAAAAAGTAAAGGTTGGTTTAAAATTTTAAAACGGTCCAGACGGGATTTTAGTTTTAGCTGGCTAATCGACACCTATAAAATCAGTTTCCACAGGTGCATTTGCCATTTGCATAAAAATGTTTGCACGGGTCGGTTTAACTGTAAGAGCAAGAAGAACGTTTATTTTATTTATTTTATACATAAACAAGGCTTAATATTAGTTTTAGGGTAAGACCAAATCTTAAAATAATGTTTTAGAATAAGATTTTTGGATTCTATACTTAGTAAACCTTTAAATTAGCTACTTTTGCGCTGGTAAAAGTTAGATTGTAGGGATAAGCGGTAAACTGAAAGTAAAGGTGCCGACTTTTTCTACAAATTATTACAAACTGGCATAAATAATCGGTTCAGTTGAATGGTATGTACGCACCGTTAAGTCTAAATATGTTGTTAATTAGAAATATATGGTTCAAAATTAGCCACTCTACGGACTATTCACGCTAATAGTAGATCACGAAGTACACAATAAATTGGCAACTGCTGCATTTTTTCGTGTGTTTTTTACAATTCTTGTTTTTAATCATGGGTTATGCACTAGTTTATGACAGCGTTGACAGTAAAATTGACAGATTATTTACACCCAAAACCCCCGACTTTGGTATAAATCCATCTGACAATTTGTTATTAAATGTCATACACCTCATGAATTTATTTTTAATGTCACTTTAAGTTCAGTTAATATATATAAAGGCTTGTTGTACAAAAGTACCTACCTTATGCAGGAACAAAAATCGTGCGGGTCAATTTCTCCATTTTCAACCTACGTAAGCACAACGTAAATAAACGCAATGGTTAGTTTTTCCTGGCACGCCTCGGGCGCTTTTATTCACGGCCACTTTTACATCCACTTCTTGCCAGTAAAATCACTTAATTTTTGTACTAACTTACTTTACTCTTCACCGTAGTACCGTTTCGCATCACAAACCCGAGGGAAAACATGTATAACCTTTTCAAAAAATTATTCAAAAAGACGTAAATGCCATCACTGCACAGCAAGGTCGGCCGCAGAGCGAGGTCGTTGGGTAGATGGAAAACCTGATTTGTAGCCTACTACAACAAACTATTCCTTTTCGGTGTTTTTATTATTCTCAGATTCGTGTGCTTTTGTTGTTATTGTCAGTTAGTTTAGATTAGTTAGACTAGGTTAGGTGGGTTAGGCAACGCGAGTGAATAGCATAATTTTGGAACATTAATTCAGAAAAAAATGTGCAACCGGGTTTTCTGACTACCGTTCTACCCTGAGAATATGGCTGGAACCGGCCGTTGCTCTTTGGTTAAAGAAAAATTTTTGAGCATTTTTAAAAATAAGCACACGGTGACAAACTAGCTACACCACCATTAAAAAAAACCTGCAAAAATAATACGCAAATTGGAGTGTGATAAACATGACAAAATGCACAGGTTTTCCTGATAGAAATTTTTCGTCAATATTCCTTTTAAATCTATAGCTATTGTTCTTTTGGCAGAGGCTATTAGTTATTTTAGAGGTCAGTGGCACTCAAGGATATTTAATTACACAACATTCACTTGTAGGTCACTGGTAAAACAAAGAAGCAGATGAACTAACCCGCATCCTGGCGACGAAAACAAAAAACAAAAATCTGCAAAAATATTCTAATAAGAAGGAGCTCATCTGCAGGGAGGTCCCTGACACAACAAGAAAGTTACATGCCGAAAGATGCTCCAAAAACATCAACACTTTAAAAAAAAAAAACCACAAAAATAATTAGGAGACCCTCAAAATAGGGTCTCCTTTCTGCCCCCATTTGCAGAAAGGAAAGAGGGGGCCTGGTGGGTTGCTCAAAAGGGCCTGCTTTCCACCAAAACATCTACTACTTTCACCAACAATTAACAGAAACTCGATAGCAAAATGTAAACGACAAGCAGATGAACAAAACACACATCCACTTAAATTAGAGAACACCCATCCAAAAGTTTGAAAGAACTTGGTTGGAAAAAACTGTTCACTTTGGTTATAGTGCCTATACAGAAGTTTCATACGACGGTGTGGCCATAGAAAACAAAATTGTCGTAATCCCACCTTCACAGAAAAGATTTGCAACTTTTTTCCTTGAGATGCTTGAATTAACACGAATTTCGAAATTCAGAAAAAAGTTTATGATTCTCCAGGAAAAACTCGGGACTACGACTTTTGGTTTTTCTGACTATTGCCTTTCAAGACTGTCTTTTTTTGCTTCTAGCAGTTTCTGTGTGGGAGTTGAGTAACTGGTTTAAAAGGACATATCTTAACATATTCGAGCATCCTGCACAAAACAGGTTTTGCTACAGTTATGTAAGCCAGAGTGAACGTAGCAAAACCGTTTCAAATGAGGAAAAAAATAGAAAAATGAACACCACAAAACACCTATACGCGCCTGCAGAAATATTGCAAAACTGAGCCATACAGGAAAGCCAACCGGGAGGCATGTTACCTTCAAACTGCAGACACCTAGAATGATCAGCATTTCGGCAGCTAATTGCAGTGATTATTCACGAGTAACTCAAATTTACTTATATAACATACTGCTGCTTGATTTGAGAATAGAAACAAATAAACAAACAACCATCGTATCGTCCAGGGACTGCATTAAGAAGACGTGCGGAGCCATTTAGTCAAGTGTTACAAACATACCTGGGTTCGAATCCCACCCACATAAAGACTCCGGCATTTTTTAAAAATTTAGATGGCTGCACGCCGGTCTTCACTACAATCTCCAGATGCTACGACGGGCATTTGTTTATTCATCTTCCTATTCCAATTTTATCTCTTTGAGAATAGGGTTTGGTACCAATTAAAGGTCATCACACAGGTGGCAAGTTTGAAGCTTACCCAACCTAGCCCGTGAATGTGTTCTACAGGCAGTCAAATCATCGAAATATCATTATGCAATATTGATGAACAGAACGGGTCTCAGCATCTTCTCAAGAATGAGACTCACCCTAGGTCCATCAAAGTCAATGTGACCTCTATCCCAACACTTAGTTGGATATAGCCATGAGTGTTTTTTTCCAGGAACAACAACAGCTTTAAGCGACTGATAATGAACACAAGATTTTACAATTAATTCTAAATCCTCCGCTAGCAGCGGCCTCCAGAGTGTACTACGTGCGAAAGCTTTTGTATGGACAATTCAACAGTGACCTACGTGCAGTTCAGTACACTAACAATTATTATACGATCCTCCTAAAACAATTTCTTGTGGTTGAGGGAGATTTCTTCTTTCCATGGAAATAAGGCCTAAGTTCGCAACTGTGCATTTCCATAGTCGAAACTGAGTTAAGTGTACAAATACAACTTTGAAAGAACCTTGTCTTTCAGGGTAAGCTGTTTGCTCGAAATAGGCAGTGACAGGACTAGCTTAATTTGCATGACAGCAAGGGGGTCTGCAAAACTGTTCGGTGACTCACACTTCCAAGGTACATGAGATTATGTACCTGTCTGCATTTAAATTGTTCTTTTCTGGGATATGCTTGGGCATTCATGATTGGTGCACAATGGTGTACACACAGAGCAGCCGTCGCCTAAGTACCAATTTTAGACCCAAATATCCATAGTAAACCCTTTTGATCAGTTTGAAGTGTAAACTGCTAATCACACAAATGCTGGTGAAATCTTTTTACCCCAAACGCCACAGCGAGTGTCTTAACAAGTGCGGATCCAGAGAGGGGCAGTGGGAGTGTTCACCCCTGCTAAAAACCTTTCATAAACCGAAGCAGACCTACAATATTTTTCAATGACTGTAAAGTGCAGTGCAACGATTCCGTACAAACAAACGCACACTGACATAGCAATACAATTGGTATACTACCAATTCTTTTCGTTTTCTGCCGTACTGTATCAGAAATATTTCTCGATTTTTGAAACGGTAGAAAACGCTTGACAACAAGACACATAACGTGAAAAATGGAACAAGACCATGTAAAAATCTCTACGTACGACTAAAGCTAATTTGTTATGCCTGCAATTTTTAGAGTAAACAGGAATTGGTGAATACAAACACGAGTAAAAAAGAAAAATCAACATTAAAAAAAGGGCATAATACTTAAGTCTTGCTTCTATTTCCCCCACCTCTACCGGGTCTACCCCCTATAATCTGGAGCTTGGACCAAGATGGGAAAATCGGGTTTTTGATCCCTAGCCGGTCTGAGATCGCCCTACTAAAATGTCATCCTGGATCCGCTATTGATTCCTAAAGTGATCAAACACGGCCGAGGTCGGCTTTGACATAGTGATACAAATGCAATGAGCCTATCTTCACCAGATGGAAAGGCATTTATCAAAACAGCATGGTTGAATATGAACAGGAGTAACTAAAGAGTTTGCCTTAATGAAGTTTTCTACATCCCCTATCATATCTGCAAGTTGTCAAGCATTTTATATCCGCAAGTTGGCTCTGCTAGCTTGCACACCAAGCATTCCTGTGCATAGCATCTCAGCGGCGTAAACCAATCAAAATTACTGTTATATACGTAACAAGCGATCATTCCATTTACGTCTCTAGTCCGCATCCTTAGGAGCTAAGATACCCAGTGTGCCTTGAACAGGTCCCCAAGACATCATCTGCAGGGATCAGAAGCTGTATCTAAGGAAAACACCATGGGGCAGAAAATTCATAACTATGATCATACCGTTACAGCATCCCATTACAGGAGCTGCCAACACGCATTGCTAAGACATTCCTACGCATCATGCCTTAAGGGCACAGGATGTAAACAAACCAGAATTCAAATATAACGGATACCTAAAATCCAAACGTAAATAATAAGTACAAGAATCAATAACCATTAAGTTTTTAGACTTAATAAATACAGGGTAGTTAACTTCAACCGCCAACAAACCGCCAGACATTTACTGTACATAAAACAGAGCTCTAAGAGTTACTTTTAAATTACAGATAAAAACGTTAGTATTAAATACAGCAATCTCGGAATTCCCATTATAACAAGCATGCATTAATATTAACACCAGACAAGTAAAACCGTCTAAGAATTCACACTTACAGACAAGCAACTTAGCACACCATTAATTTAAACCCGTATTTAACTTTAAAGTTCACATTGTACAGAGAGCTAGATAGAGGTTTCCAGATCGCATCTGGAGGGTGCCACCAGTTCTAAATACATTTTTATTGATTTTATTCAGGTTTTTCTCTGATGAAGACATTGCTCCGATTTTAGCCTTCTGTACAGCCGTACTGGCTGAGAAGACTATTGCAACGGCTTAGTCCGTCCGTAGCTTTTTTTCAACTTACCAGATATTGACGACCATTGTTTACAACGTTAAATTCAGTGTGAGAAGTTAGTAAATAACATAGCAAATTAAAACATCGTTACTTCCTTATAGCTAATAGAATTCTTCGTCATAACTAAATTAAATAATAATATTTGATCGTCGAATTAAAATCCTAAATTAAAATCCTCAATAAAAACAAATGGATTTTAACTTCGTTTAAAAGAAGTCGTCACATTGTTGCATGAATGAATAGGTTTACCGTCAAACCAAATTCTTCATTAGGCCTATCTGCTACTTACAAAATTAAAACGGCATTTTTAAAATTCAGCCTAAAAATGAAAATTAGGCCTAAAATCATGTTACCATGGCAACGTCAAGTAGCTACGAGTCACTGTTGGCTGCATCAACAGCGTCTCTCTCGTCAGTTCCCTACTACCACTGATTTATATACGCTACATTGAGCGTTACGTTGTAACAATGTAACTGTGTGCCTGTAGGTGCCCCGTGTTGCAAAAACAATAGGCTTACTATACAATCCACATCGCTGTTAGCTGCTACTTACGAAATTAAAACCTAAAAGTTGACAATTACACCTAAAATGTAAAAAGGCCTAAAAAGCAACACATTTTTAACCGACAATTGTGATGGCTACTGCTTTTAGATTAGTATAATAGAGATAGCTGTTATAGTGAATGATAAAGGTGTGCGCCTCAACATTGGAAGTGGAGGAACTGTATAGAAGACCGGTGCGACTAGGCAGTCGCTGTAGCCGCTTGTTTAATATTGCTTCCATTCTTACCTTTTGTACACCCTGGAAATATAACTGCTATCGTGTATTTTGATGCAAATTCGTCTGGTACTACGCAAAATGTAAGTCAACTTTAAAACTCACAATTTCGTAAACGAAGAGACCGAGCAAAGCATTATCAGTAATTCTCTGTACACAGTATTTCTCCTGAATATAAGACGATTCAAATATAAGACTAGTAGCATTTTATACTTGCATATTTCAAAGAAATAAATGGCTACGATTACACGACGAGTGGCTTTATCAAGGCTTGGTTCATCTGATCTGGATTTGAAACCCAAAATTTTAATAACATCTTCGATTTTGGACAGTTTACCGAGGCCAATTTCAAAATGCACTAAGTTGAGCAAATGGCTTAAGATTAGCATCGTTGGATAGTTCCACGAAAAGCAATTCGAATGACGTAGTCAAACATAAAAATTGGCCGAAATTTGACTAAGTTATGGATTTGCACGCGAGTAGTGACACTGCTGTTTTAATGGTTTGAATTGAAAAAAAAAAGACCATCTTATATTAGGGGAAATACTGTATGAAGCAACATAGTCTAATTTACAGAGCCCCGCTGAGACACGGCAATCCCAACTGGCCGTGTGCTTCTGACTTCAATGGATTTTTATTAGACGAATAGGTTGAACTTTCACCGTCAATGCAGTAGTCTAAAAAAGCTGTGTGGTGTTTTACTTAGAAATAAGGAATTCAGATTGGCACTCATGATGCCGGCATCTAACAGTGTCAGAAAAGATCTGACTTTAGTTTGTCGGAAATTTGCCACACTGTGAATGAAGTGACATTTTGAAAATTTACATAATGAGTGCCAATCTGAATGCTGTAGTCATTACACGGTTCCCACGTAAATAAGGAAATAAATTTCCTCCAGTTTTTTAGGGTTTTCAGAGTAGTTGAGGTCAATTTCCATGCTATTTACCGTAATTTTTAATAAATTTTTACCCGTTTTTCTTGTTTGTAGGCTCACAAATAAGTGCAAATAAGGCCATGAAAAAAAATTGTTTGGTTTACGGGCAAGTTTGAAAATTGAAGCACCAGGCAACCAGGCATTTTATTTTATGTTTTATTTTATTTAACTGCCCACATTTCTTTGTCATGTATATAGCTCAAAGCTGAAAGTGTATGCAGGCAGCCTAAAAAAGTATAATATTCTGCTAATATGGTATTTATGTTGTTTACTATCAAAAATATTTTAGTTTTTGCCCAATAACTTATTAGTGGTTTGAGCTAGAGTCTTGAAATTAACACCATTGGAAAGCTGGTTTCGAACTGGTTAAAATGGTATACTGGAACGTCAAAAATGGTCAAAATTTGGCGAAAATATGAATTTTAGCAGGTGGACCAATATTGAGATAAAACAATTTGACCCGCGATAATTTAAGGCACCCGCACGTGCCTGTAAACCAAACAATTAACTTTGCATGGCCTAAGTAGCCCAATTTATTGAACTTTTAGGTTTCAATACAAAAATGTAATGACAACGTTTTCAAACACAAGGCGTAACATTCACAAAATTTTAACACATTTAGGCCTAAGCTTACGATAAATATGATTTGCTCCCCCCCCCCCCCCACCCCGGGTTTTCCAGGATTTTTGTAAAAATGCAATGATGCTCGTTGTACAATTTCCTATACCCCAACTGTCAGATGGTGCTACCTGTGGCACCAGCGCTTGACCAACGCAGCGTTACAGTGATATAATCGTTTGGCGCCAGTTAATCAAGACGTACAAGTAGCAAGACGTGTCTCTTTTGTGGTGCAGTAGAAAGGTACAACGCAACCGATATTTGACCCAAGCGGGAAAATATAATAAGTGGCACTCAACGTGCAGGACCATTTTAAGTCTTTAAACCCCACTACACAACGGTTGCGTTGTACCTTTTCACTGCGACACAACATGGTTACGTCTATTAACGGGCACAAAACGATTACGTCAATGAAACAGTTTGTTAGTCAAGTGGTAATGTAAGCGCGATAATATGAGTGGTAATGTGTACGCGGTAATATAAAGCACGATAATATGAAACAGTAATACGAGCACGATAGGTAGCACCAACTGACTGTTGGGGCATAGGTCATTACACAACAAGCATCATTACTAAGGTTCCATAGATGCCAACTTCACCGATCTGATACCGATCTAGTTTCAACATTTTGCCGATACCGGTATCGATACAGGTATCCACAATGTATTCCCTAATTTTTTTATTAATGCTGTAGTTTTCTTCAAAAGCCCAATAATTACAAATTTTTTTTAATAGTAACCAACAGTTAAAATATTGCTTGGTAGATACTCGGTGATATTTCCTGAGCAAAACGCCGCAAACCACATGTTGTAATCTCTTAACGGTTTCAGAGTTATCGATATTCCGGTACCATGAATGTCGGTAACCGATTCGATCTAGTGTCGGTACAGCCTTAATCATTACAACAGAATTGGCGAATTTCCTGAACTTCCACAAGTTTCACATTCCCCAAGTTTTCCAGATTAGTGGAAAACCTGTATTAGACCGAACTTCTCTCAAAATTATTAACTAGGATGAAAAAACCAAGTAGATTTATTTTTTATAACAACTTCAATTGTAGTTATTTGCTATACTCAGTACTACATGGCACCATTGATCAGCTCAGTAGGCTAGCTTGGTAAACTAGGCTTGATATGGTTTTTCACCAAGCCTATTCATCTTTCAGTGAGTGAAGGATGAATGATGAGTGAAAGATGAATAAAGGTGAAGAATATTCAGAAAAGCTGGGGGAAGGAGGTTAATGAATAGAGGGGCACACGGAATTTTTCGAGCAGGTTAATGATAGTAGATTTGAGTGCACGGAGACGTTTGTCGTTTTCCCCCAGCTTTCCTGAATGTATCCAACATTATTAATCCTTCACTCACTGACCAACTCCACAGCAAGTGTAAAGCTAACCTTCCTCCTAGCCAGCTTTGTAAAGATCAGTGGGGAGGAGTGCAAGCTTCAAACACGACGAAGTATTCTCAACCATCTGCTGTGGCACGATAAAAAGAACCCCCACAAAGACACAAGGTTGAACATAGTTAAGATATAAACTTTTGAAAATAGATAGCATAAAATTGAACAATATGACTTAAGAGTCTTTTCAAAGTAGATTGCCGTAAGGCATTTTCAAGACTGAAAATCATTTCTTCATAACACTACATTTTGTGAAGAGAGATTCTTTATCAAAAGGATATTTTGATTATACTGAACCAAAACAAAACATAGCACATGAAAAGTTGCCAAGCATCCAAAAAAGATCAACCGTACAACTTAGTGCTATCATTCTACAAAGAAAAGGCAACCAAAGGCAACCAGACAACTTGGCTTATTGCCCTTTTCTTTACCGTAATTTCTTTTATTCTAGCATTTCTAAGCCCATGATGTAAGAGTCAGTAGTACCAAGGCACTATTATCAGTATATTCAACACTGTAAGCCTTACAACATTGTACACAAGACATTTTAAAAAAAATTGAATACTGGTGTATAATTAGTTCTGAAGATCACAAATACTTTCCGAGCAAAGATATGCTCTAAGTACAATATATGTTGTAAAATTTAATTCAGAACATTTTTCATAATCAGCCGACCAATAGATGTCTACCCTATGCTCAACATGATTTCTACCCAGTGGTCTGCAAACAAATTCGACTTCGATATTTAGGAACGCATTTGGATATCACAGCCGCCAGGCGTGGAATAAATGATAAAAGACGCAACGTGTGAAATTAGGTAATAATGTTCTTTTTTTTTTTAACCATTTGGAATTGTTTTCCGTATTCGTCACACTATAAAAACTTCATTATGGTGTTCATGTAGTACTTGAGGCTACTACCCTTGTAGATCGTGCAGCCTTACCGCTGCCACTACAAATTGGCTAAACCATCCAACGGGAAACGCGATTATCCGAAAAAATAGTTCAAGCCGGAATTTCTTCCTAGAACTCATGAATTTCATGTAACAAACCTCCCTTGTCCTGGAATTTCACCCAAATTAGAAGAAAATTACGAACGTTGTCATGTCCCAAACAGAAAAACACGCAAAATTCAAATATGATCTGGCAAGTATACTATAATTACTATTCGATTTTGCACATTCCGCCAATTATGGCTGTTCTGATACCGATATCAGTACCGTATCGGATCAGCTTAATCCATTTTAATCCGATACTTGCAACCATACATATAACATTTTTTTTCAGTTGTGTAACACAAACCCTATAAAGGTTTGTTCATCTTAGTCTTGGTTCCCATAAGTGCTCGCGTTGACAATAACACAACACATTCACCTATCTTTATAATTCATGAATAAAAATCAACAAATAGAGTGCGCGTCAAATTGCAAAAAAATCTAAGTTTTTTCTTATTTTCTCACTTTGGGTGGTAAAAGTGACATTCTGCCGCTAAAAGCAGCCAGTTGTGCACTGCAATGCTAGCTATCAATAGAAAAAAAACCCAAAGAATACCCAGAACCGCCACATGTGTTTGTTAATTTTGGTAAGGTTACAAACTTCCAACTGTTAAAATTCTTGATTTCAATTGAGCACTAAGTACTAGTTTACCTAATTTTAATGAACACAAGGAAAGCAACGTCCTTTTGAGTTCAATACATTCGTAAACAAATGATCATGTGATTACGAAAATTTTTTAAACTTTTTTTTTATTGTAGCACACACGCACACGCACACAACCCCCCCCCCCCCCACACCAAGTCAGTCCTACTCTCGAAATTGAGTGGCGAATTTTGGGTAGAATTATGATTGAAACTAGTTCAAACTCCGATATCTTTATCAGGCACAGAGTTGAAGCACCACACTGTGAACAATTCAAAATTACATACCCTCAGTCGGTAGCTGCGGTCATGGCTATGATGGCTCCCTCTTAGCAGAGCGTGTTGGCAGGAGGGATTTCCACTTAGCTGCTAGTTGAGAGGTCAGGTTTTGAGTGACAATTTTTTCAATCTCGTGGTGGAAAGGTACCTGAATAATAATCAAAGGCACCTTTGCGCTTTGGAAAAACTAGATGGTGAGACCTTCAAGCGCTGTAAGGTGGGAACCTCGCTGAGAGCTCGATTTAAGAACTTTTGTGTAGTTCCAGTCTATTTTGTGGTTGGTATGCAGTTTGTCCTCTTACACCACCCTACTTGTCTTATTCATGACTGCAACCTGGTGCTCGCGTACCCTCAAGCAAACACGCTTTGTCGTTTCTCCTACTTAGATTAAATCGCATTCTCCACAGGGCAATCCATAAACCGCAAATTTGACGTGTGGCAAGTGGTGAAGAGAAGACTGGAGAAGACTGAAGAGATGGATTTTGTAGAGGTATCACTGATAAGTTCAGAAACTACCAATTCTGCTGATACTTTGTGTTAAAAAAGTAGTATCAGAACAGTCATTTGTATACTTACCTACACAGTGACTAGTTAAAGGTAAGGGATTTACTGAAAGAAGCTATAGCGGTACTACTTTCAATGCTTCTCTGCAGAAGTGATGAACTGAGAGTAGGGAAATAAATGTACGTTATCAATTTAAAAAAAATCTTGTTAGGCTGTGAAAAGAAATAAGTTTGTTTCTCGGGTATTTTCATTCAAAAAGTAACCAGGCCACCAGGCTTTTTATTTTATTTTTTATTTTATTGGAAGTAATTCAAGTGTTACTTTCAAATGCTCAAAAACATTTGCATCTTAAATTTACGGAAAAACTTGCAAAACACTTAATTTTACGGAGCTGAAAGTGGTTAATTTAGGCTAAATAATACTTATTTTCAGCTAACTGAATTGCTTTTCCTTGTAACGGTAATAAATTCAGCTTGAACTAGCAAATAAAAAGCATCGACAAGGGGCAAATTTGACCACCAGGCAGGGCCTGAGAAACAACTAATTTTTTTTCCGTAGCCTTACAGGTATAATCTTGAAATTCAATGTCATTATTTTTAAAACTTTCGTCATTCATTTCGCACACTTTCAAACTCAAGATACTCACAGTATCTACCTAATTTTCGATAGACGCTTGTCTAATTCCTTTATGCTCTTCTAAGATGTCTACTGTCCTTCGGTTACATCTCTGATTCTTTTGTTGGGGTTTGAATTTGGCAGTTGTAGCCGCTGATATTTACAAGGATATGAATTTGGTTCTTGTTGTAGCCTATGATAGTTACAAGGATGTGGGGCTCCTGGCCTCTTCTTACTACTTGCCCAACTCCATTCGTGTAAGGCAGTTCATTCAAGTCTCTGCAGACCAAGTACATCATATTGGGGGGTTGAACCAAATTCAAAACCTTGTAAATATCAGAGGCTACTAGGGATCGACCGGATACCGTTTTGCCGGATCCGGGTTGGTTCCGAATAATTTGATGTCAGTGCCGGATCGGTTCTGGATCTAGGTGCCGGATCCGGACCGGATAATTCACAAACAAAAACGAAATAAAGCCGTTTTATTTTTTCCCCGTTGTAAGTTGCAGCTATGGTATTAATTTTCGCTTTGTTTCACATTATTTTCTTACATTAAACACGTAGAAATCTTACGCTATTATGAGTACCAGAATAATATAATTCATTAGGCTACAGAACTGTTTTTGCAATGTTGATAAATTCTATTAATTTTTTTTGAAACAGTCAAACAAAGCACTCATTAGCTAATCATTATTAGCAAAATTTTGTAATATCTGTGAAACCAGTTATGTAGTCCACTTATTTATTTTAGATTAAAATTATTGAATTCTGGTTGCAAAATCACAACAGGTCTGTTATTTACAGCTTTAAATTGCTTTCGTTCCGTTTTTTATTGCGTACAGTATTGCGTACAGTATAACAAAGACCGAAAGCCAAAAAAAAAAGGAACGAAACCAACATAAAAAAAGCTGTATTTTTTTTTTCATTTTATGAACAAAACTGTCTCGACTCTTGCAACATGGAAGTCATCTTTGATTTATCATGCTATTATTTCTTACTAGTTTTTGATGTTGTCATTAAACCGTCTTACTTTTCGAATTTAACCCCTTGGTGTCCAAACCACGATTTATCGTCACTTCAAAAGCATTTCTAAAACTCCCGACGCACTCTCGATTCAAGGCGCCGTTTGCAAAGAAAAACCGCCATTGCATACAACGCAGGTCTAGCCTAATTCCGACTGAATTAGGTTACTTTGGCATGCCTATTTTGGATTCATCTAATTTAATATCATCTTTTAATTACCTTAATTGATATTTTTGTTGGCCGTATCGTCAAAATTGACGTGAAATTGCTTTTGTTTGCTAAAACTAGACCTTGGTTCAAGCTGTCGTAACTCAACAACGCAACAAACGGCCACCATCTTGGTCGCGTTGGAAAGCTGGGATTCCCCGATTGGCACGTACGTGCGTAGCACGTGATCACTATCGCGACGGGGGCCAGTCGCAAGTGACGTCACGCGAAGCGAGTCAAGGTCACAGCCATTGAATGAAGCACGTGCGCGTCTATTGGCGGACAGCCGGCAGGGAGTGGGAGCGCGATGGCGGCCGTAAACGGAAGCGTTCAATGATAGTAAATATAAATTAGGAAATAAAACAACTTTAAACTACTTCTACGGTATTAAAAACTTTAAAAAAAAAAAGGATTTCGGGAGCCGTAAACAACGCTGCAATGGAGGAATAACCAGAGGACCATCGTTTCAAGGTATCCCATGTACTGCAACGGAAGATGAATATTTTCGTATGCGCATTTACGTAGTCGAACTTCAACTTTTTTTTTTTAGTTATGAAAACCTAATATGATTATCCCAAGTATATTTTTGTGCACTAATTTACACTGTAATTTTTTATTCCCGTAGATCGCTTAGTTATTTTACATCAATTTATTTTACCGAGGCATGCAACATGTTTACTGCGACATGTTTTGGTTGTGTTGCAACCGGAATCCGGCTCAATATAATGGCCGGATCCGAATCTTGCCGGATCCGGATATATCCGGACTCGGTCGATCCCCAGAGGCTACACCAACTGCCAAATTCAAACCCCGACAAAAAGAAGCAGAAATGTAAGCAAAGGACAGTAAACACCTTAGAAGAAGATAGATGGGTGTTATCAAAAATTAGCTAGTTACTGTGAGTATTTCAAAAGTGTGCGAAATGGATGATGAAAGTTTTAAAAATGACGACTAGGTTGTCCATTTTTTCTTTCCAAGACATCTAACACGCAGCATTAAAATCAATGAAAGAGAAGAGATATTAAAATTAAGTGAAGAAATGCAAGAAATTTAAACTATAATGCAGCCCCTCCCTCCACTTGTCCTGGCAAAGCTCAATAAACAATATGTACCAATATCCATACACAAAATAAATTTCACTTTTAATCATAACACCACTCACGTACTACACGGTGACAAGTTTATGAGAGTATTGCTAGATTCAACAAGTTCGGCTATTGACACTCGTCCCCGCTGCTTTATGAACTTGGCAACAGCTTCCAATTCTTCTTTGGATATATAAATAAACTTTCCCCTGTCATCTATAACTCCAGTCAACTGACCAGTCGACTGCAAAGTTTGTATGCGGTCAATGGCCTCTTGGGTTTTTAGTTTAAACTGTGAAGCTATATCCTCCATCAGCACAACTTTGGATGACTAAAAAAGAAAAGAAAGAACACTGTAACGATCGTACGCCTATGCTGAAAGCAAGTACAGTGAGGGTGTGGCTAAGTTGACAGGAATTTATTTCCTACTTGGTTAGTAATGATTTTCCTTGGGGAAATGTCTACGGGATACAAGAAATTACAGTTTCCTGCCTTTTTAAAGGTTTGCAGGGCTCATAACACATCAAAGGTCCTAGCACATTAAAGCAGAATACAATTTTTAATTTGGAATGTCTGCTTCAATTTGTGTCTTAAATACTTTTAGAAATTATTCCGCAATTGAAAGAGGCCGAAATGCAAACATATGGCTGTGATACTTTTGTGATTCAAGTATTCATATGCTTATTACTTTCTTTTAACATGGTTTTTGAAAGCAAATTTTGTACGCACACAGAAGGAACTAAGAAAGGAAATACTCCTTAGACTTAGTGTTCAGATCTGATTGTACAGTATCTGACATTAGCAGGCAGAGACTAAAAATAATTAAATTTGTATTGAGCAGCGTTTAGTTTGCAGCAAGTGGATCGAGTTCGAGTATTGGAAACATAATTAGGTAATAGCAAGTGTTTTTATTTTATTTAATTTGTTGGTCCAAATTTACTTATGGTTTAACAGCTTTAATGCATTAATTGAACTACCGGCTTTTACCCCTTTCATGCCATTCCAGTCAAAAGGCAGCAGGCCACCAACCTGAAACGTTCCAACGTGTGCAGAGTGCTCGGCTACCAGTCAACTGACCACCAGTACAAACAGGGTTAGAAAAGTCTAAGTGATGTGTGATGGTATGAACGAGATAGAGCACTGGAAAATTCTCACTGAACGAATGAATGTAGGGTATTGTAATGTCAAATTAGTAAAGTTATCATATTTTGACTGGAATTGCATACTTGCCTCTTAATTTATAAGGCTGTACCGAACCGAACCAGGTCGAACAGAGTGTTTGGTTTGATTAACTGTTTGAGCTTTCAAAAGAAAAATACGAAACCAAACCTCACTCCACTTCTAGGTGACAGCTGATTATGATGTTTGACACCATTTAGAGGTTTTTTCACCAGCTTCTCA
>JAHWFP010099138.1:0-20334 GCA_023313725.1 Lithobius niger | reverse complement strand
AAGGATGTTATCAAGCAAACAGGACACCGGTACGGCAATGGTTTAACTTTCACAGCACCTGCCACCTTGGATTGGGACACGATCGAAGCAATTGCCATTCGTCTGACTGACTAACTTTTCCCTCCCGAAAGACTATTTTGTATACTAACAGCACAAGTTCCCAACATGTTTGTGACAAAGTAAATAAAGTCGACAGGTAAGCCCCAAGGGCCCGAGCCTATGCCATCTGGGCCCAACAAGGGAGTTCACTGCAGCGGTAGAATGAAAACGAGGGCTTCATGGAACAAATTTCTATCGGGCCACTAGCTGAGGTCAATGCACGTCGAGTGTACTACTGTATGAATCCGAGAGAGCGGAACATGGCCACTGCAACTGATTAATATTGCTTCACATATGGAGAAGGTTACATACAGTTCTTAATGTTCGAATGTCACCACTGCGCTATGACAGCGGTCGGTTTGCGCCATTTTAACTCAATATTGAAGAGCGATAGCCCGCGCCCACATTGGTCCGTGCCCAAAACAAAAGTGGTGGACTGGCTGTAATGCTTGCCGGGATGTAAGCATAGCGAGGGGGGCTATGGATGTTTCTTCATAGAGCATTAAATAAACGATTTAAAGTTTCACAGACACATTATCTAATTTTTAAGAATTCATACGAAATAAATTTGAAATAGCCAAATTTCTAACAATTCCTTCCTTTAAAAAATACAATTACCATCTTATGGTAAATGCTTTTTTTCACTTGGTTAAAAACTCATACGAAAAGAAACCAAAAAAGCAGACTTTTTTGTGTCAAAAGAAGGTTGTAAACGTCTTTACAGAGAAAAATACTGAGGGCTATACACCGAATGTCTTAAGAAAGGTGCTGGAAATCTGTAACAAGCACACGACTGATAAATAAAAAAAAAATACAACTACTCCTTTCTTGGCTTTAATACTACTGGATCATTTTAGAAAAAAACGCTTTGAAAGAAGGATACAGATTCGCAATTTGGCAATTTTTTTTTTTAATCACAAAAAGAGAAAATAATTCTTACAAAAATGTGAAAATCTGCGAATGTATAGAAATGTCTCATGCCGGGTTGAAGTAGGGTGTGATTTTAATATTATAAAAAGCTTTAGCACAAGTTCAACACCAGAGGACAGCATAAGCAACAAGTAATAGTTAGAAACGATCGATTATCGATTTGTAACCCACGGCTGCGATAACTGGCCCAGCTTAAGTATGCAAATAGGTCGAGGGCAGAGCCCGAGACTTATTTGCCTACGAGAGCCATGACAATAATCGCAGCCGTGGGTTAAAAATCAATAACTGCTCGTTTCTCACCAATAAATGATTAATACCACAGTTGGGACGTTAAACTAACTCATTTAATTAAAACGTGTTTGTTTTGTGTTTTGTGAAAATTGCTTCAAAAAATACAGTAATCAATCAGTATGTTGCTATGAATGACGGTCACTCCTTTTTTGTTTATAGAGTGGAGAGTGGGTGGTAGACGGATGAGTCCTTTAGGTCAAGTTTGTGGAGGGTGGGGGTAGTTGGGGGGTGGGGGGGAAGAGACGACACCGCATCGTTTGGCCCAATTTCACGCTAGTAAGCTCGCTCGTGTTTACGAAACTGTTGGAGTAAAAAAAAAACTTCGATAAGAGGCAGCAGGGATAGAATGAAATTGTGCTGGGACATTCTGGCAAGGTATGTAATTCATTTTGTGTGTTTGTAGTTTGAGAATTGTTTAAAAAATACGGTAATAGGGTGTCTGTATGAATGAAGGTCATTCCATTTTAGTTTGTGGAGGGAGGGGGGGGAAGTTATGCAGAGTGAATAAGCTTAGGTATGGGCCAGACATGTGACAGTTAGCATGGATAGGATTTCATTCGGCACATTCGGCAAGTTAAGTCATTCCTTTTGTACGTCTTTACTGTGTTACTTTTTTGTACGCTGTATTTGGTTGTTGGTGTGTGCGTTACCGGTTCTTTTGATCCTGAAGTGTCAAAAGTATGGGGTAACTTGATAACCCACACTTTTGATATACACAACTTCCGGTCACGGTTAACAGGATTTAATCTAAGGAAATTTAGAATGGCGTTGAGTTAGCGTGATGTCACAGCCGTGGTATAAATATAGTTATAAAATGTTAAACTTACATGCATGAAACCCGCAACAAGGCAAACAGCTGTCGCAATCTCAACAGCCGAGACTGATTCAGGCATTTCAGGAAGCGAATGACCTGTAGCATTAACTATTTGGTCAACTCTTGCAGTATCCGCCAAATGAACAAATGGTGCAGCAGTCGCATTTACAGGAAGAGTAGAAGGCACATGATTTGGAAGTAACACTTCATGCTTGCGAACGATTTTACTCAACATGAGACATATGATGGCAAATGTACCTAAAACAAAAATAAACTCAATAAATATTAAATACAATAACCAGAGTTCGTACACCACAGACGAATCCATTTTCAAGACCTTTTCAAGGTGTTTCAAGGCCAGCCCGAAGCCAATTTCAAGGCCATTGTGCACACCAAATTACTAAAAATTACCTTAAAATAAATTCAATCTTTTCGCTAGCCTATACTCTATAATTGAATAAACGTCCATTTAAAAGTTATTTATTTTACTTTATCGCGGGACAAGTTGCCTTTCCAATATCGCACTTATACGTGAATATGAACGAAGGCGACTTATCGTTAACAGAAGATAAGCATTAAGCTGACGAACTATTTTTATTTATTTGTTTATGAATTTAAGCATAAATTGACTGCATGTCATCAAACATAGTACGCCACCAAATTCAAGGCCTTTTCAAAGCTCGTACAAAAAAATGTCAGTTTTCAAGGCTTTTCAAGCCTTGAATTTTTGGTTTTCGAAATTTAAGGCTTTTCAAGGAATTCAAGGCCATGCACGATCCTTGAATAAGAAATGAGAATTTGCCAAATTTGTTTAAACAAAGACTACAATAATAATTTCATTCTTTTCGCTAAAGATTAACAAAACACTTGCACTGCCTAAGTAAATACAAAAGATAAAAAAAAAATTCTCGTAAAATGGCCACATGGTATTTCAATGGCGCTTTGTGCAAGTCGTAATTCCATGGTCATGGATGCTGATCAGATCAGTGTTTGGAAAGTGGACCTTCACAAAGGCAAGACCAACAGTCGGGGCAGTGACAGAGCTTACCAGTACAACTACAGAATTTATTCCGCTCTATCCTGGAAGCATGGGGCAAGGAGGCCTGTTGGTTAGCATGACCGTCTCTCTCATGTGCCACAGGTCCCGGGTTCGAATCCGGCCTCAGCCAACCCTGGCATTTTCGGAAAGAGAAGAGCTCTGTGATGTCTCGTGCTCATGTCGATTGTGGCAAGTCAAAGCACCTAGGAACTTCCGATGGGATATACTAAGCAAAATTGTCCCTCATTCCTTCTGGTCACTCTCTCTGCCCTACCATAATCGGTGGATTCCTGGTTTAAATCCTAGGTTGTGCAAACTCCCCCCCCCCCCCAATCCCAAATAGCCCCCAAAAATTATTGCTTACCTACAGATACATGATGTGATGTGCCAAGGAAGAAATAAATCAATACTGGGAAGAATGATACATACAAGCCTAATACTGTAGGAACTTGGCCTAACATGGCGTATGCCATACCTGAAGTAAAAAATAAAAAAAATAAGACGTTAAATTTTGAGTTATCCACATTGTTTACTTACATATCAAACTTTGGTGCTACAATTTTTTGAAATTTTCAATAATCTTATTTGCTGTATTATACTGCATACAAGAACTAAGCAGAGTTTAAAAATAAAAGGTTAAAACATAGTGTACCACATTACCTCATATTTACGCATTTATATTTGAGTGATTTACACATTATAAAGGTGGCAAAACGTAAGATATTATTTCTTGTTGGATTTCACTGTAGGTCTGTTTCCGTAACTCTTGTAATGCTACGAAAAATGCGTTTCGGGTCACCAGCACGATAGGGTTGGTCCCAGGGCGCCCATCTTCTGGGACCATCCATCAGACTTTCCTTTATAATACTTAAACATATTGGGAGGGGGGGGGAAGAAACCCCATTTTGACTACTGATCTTATGAATTTTCCAACTAGCTTCGGCCAGTGGTGCTGCTATTACAGTATTTTTGACAGGCACCGACACACCCAGCTAGGGGGTCTGGAGCCCTGGAAGCATTTTACACCATTTTAGTGCCAGTTTCCAGCCTCCAGTGAGCACATTTGAAACAAATTGTCAAGCAAATTTCGGAAATTTTTCTTATTCGTTCTTCGGGATGGCAAGTTTTCTAAAAACTTCATTGTGACTAAATGATGTTTTTTTAAAGACATTTTCTTTGCAAATTCAATAAAGTTCAGTTTAGAAGAACTATATAAACAGGCCCGTAACTAGCCATTGACGATTGGTGATCGGCTTATGTGTACAATTTGGACCTTTAGTCTATAATGAATGATGAACTGCTGGCAAGTATGGACAATGAGGTAGGGGGTCAGGGGAGGCAGAACAGTTTTTAAAAAATGGACTATCGAAAGGTGAAAAATAGTGAAACCTTATGCTCAGTTTTAACCAAAACAACTAGGGCTAGAGGTATTATAGCAAAACACTTCCACATTTTAAAGCAACAACATGCTTAAGTTTTTTTTTTAAATAGAACGTTGAAAGATGAATAAAATGGCAAACATTTACTCAGTTTTGTACAAAACAACTTGAGATCTTATCGGAGAAAAGCTTCCACATTAGAAATCGAAATCTTTATTTTCATTATTTTTCCCTTGGGGTTTTCCCCTTATTTCGTGACCTTAAGGTTGCTGAGATTTAGCCTCATCTAGAATCTTGTGGCCTCTGTTATCGTCAAATTTTGAACCTTGGAATTTTTTTTTAAATTCTTAACAAGTTTCGTTTCGGAAAAGTGTACTTGCAGCTGTTTATGCAATAACTGTCCTCGTAACGTCATGCATGAAGGACAGTTATTGAAAAGTTGAAATACCCTCATTGTTGCCTTGACTAACAATTTGCTCTGCGTAGTCATGTCAGCGGCAAGTCTTAAATGACATTATGTATGAAAGAGTTATTTTTCACACGGAACGGATGCTCTAGCCAAAGCGATAAACTGGGAGTTGGGGGGGGGGGGGCTGAATGCGGAATGCCCGTGTGTGTGGGAGGGGGGGGGGGGCAGTGCTTCTGTTAGCCCTGCTCTTTAGAAAATAAACACTGGGAGGGTGGGGGGAAAACAATGCGACTGTTACCATTAACCACATGATTACACAGTAACTGAACCATACAAGATAAGAGAGGATGGGAAGAAAGGAGTAAGGGGCACGGGAGATAGAGGTTGGGATGAAAAGGGGTATTCCAGGAAGACAAATTGTCTGTCGCAGTCAACGTTTAGGCAACACCGAGCGAAAACTGGGGAAAACAACCACAGTCGAAACAAAACCCTGGGCGAAGCCAGGTACGACTGCTAGTATAGTATATTCTTGGAGCTACATACACCTCACTCAGTCCTGAGTTAATCCTAGTCAGTGCCGGAGCAAAGCGTTTGAGCGCCCGGGGCCAGTAGCTCATTGAGCGCCCTGTTTTTCGATAATATGCAACAGATTGCAACCTCCCCCGCCTCATGCCTCTTTCCAAATCTATCCAAACATGAACCCATCACGGTGCCAAAGAGATAATGCCACAACACTGAAAACACACATGAATGGATGAGGTCGGTAGGCATGTGAGACAAAAATATTTGTTTACATTTGAATGAGTTCAATTGTATTTAGTTTATGATAATTTTCTTCCCAGTCAGAAAGCACCTCTAACTAAAACATGAATTTAGCAACAAATATTTAAGTTTCGGCCCGGCATTCGGACTTGTTCACACAAAAAATGGTAAAACATTTATAAAATTGGGAGCCGGCACAAATAAATTAGTTATTATTGATTTCATACAGCCACTATATTGGATAAATTTTCCAACATGGCAGCTTCGTGAAGTCCACAATTTATGGCAGCTCCCACTTTCTTTAGTGTTAACATTTTTATTGTGACCAACTCCGAAATACCGGGTCAAAACTTATTTGTTGCCAAATTCATGTTCTTGTGAGTTTTCTTGCCAGTCATCATAATTTACTGCTGGAACTCGCAAATTAGTTTTTCAAGACCAACTGTATTTAGGCTAGGCTTCGTCAAAAGAACATTACTAAAGGTCCACTTTTATTTTTCAGTTTGACTTTGGAGGGGGAGGGAGAAACAGCATTTTTGGCGCCCTTTCCCCTTTCGGCGCCTGGGGCGACCGCCCCCTTCGCCCCCCTCTTGCTCCAGCACTGATCCTAGTTAATATCTCTGGTTGGCTAACAAGATGGCTGCACGCTGATCGCTGAGCCAGGATTCCAGTCAGCGAATAAATGAAGACAAAATAACTGCATCAAAACAAAGTGCAGTTTGAATTGTTTTTCAGTAAAGTCACCAAGATTTATTTATTATTATTTTTGCTTTTGCGAAATTATGCATGCAAGTAGCTGTGATTATTGAAGTTATTGTGTTAGCGTTTTGTGTTCCTCATAATGAAATTTTTTGTTTGTTTATTTATATTATTATTATTTTATTTGCAGAATGCAGACAAGTAGCTGCAGTTCTCGAAAGTTATTGTTTTAGTGAGTATTTCTAACTTGAAATACAATAAAGAAAGAAGTAGGTATCAAACATAGGCGTAATTGATTTTTGTTTGCCAAATTGCTAAGTCTACCCCTACAGGTCGAAACATTTTTAAGGTTTTTAAAAAAACCGAAACCGACCAAGGGTTTGGCACCGAACCGAAACTTGAAAACCCAAAACCAACCCATCCCTACCAAGATGACTACTCCTTACTAGACTTCTTCCTTCTTCTTAAAAGTGTGATAGGTCAAATTCATTTATACGAGCATCAAATTGTTTCAGCAGACACAATGCACCCCAAAAAGACAAAAATTGGCACACCGAAATTAGCATAGGTGCTACTGGAGTAAACATAATCACTAGTATACCTGTTACTATGTTGTCCTCATATGTACTCAAGCTTAAAACTACCTACTTATTTACTTCCCAAGAGTACCTGCTACTTTTAAACAATAGTTATTATTCCTACTTTCACATCTCACTTTTAAACAATTGTTTCAACAATAGTTAAACAATGTATTTTTCCAACAATAGTGGTTATTCCTTTTTCTCACAATAATAATATGTAACTCCTACTTTCAAAGAATGGTTGCAACAACAAACCTGCACAAGAAACAGCAGGTAGTGCAAATTTCTGTATGCATCTTATGACTCGCAGGAAGTAAAGTTTCTCCTGTACTAAGTAAGCACATGTGAAGTAAAGCTTACAAGCAACACTGAATACAGCAACATGAGGCTTCTCCCAGAACTCCCATCATATTTTACCAATAAATAGCTTTATTTTACAGAGACCGCTATCCTGCCTTTTGAAGAGCCACATATTTAATTCGACGTGTCACACGTCGAATTAATGCGGTTGTGGCCAACAAACGGGGGTAGCCGATTTACGTCAGCGATATCTTCTCATAAAACCAGACACATTTGTTCAATTCTGATTCGACGAAATTCAAGTATGCGGGTGGGTGAATTGCAGTGCGCCAGCACACAAGGTATGCTGTAGTTAATTTAGTTAGGCCAGTTTTAGTTCGCTAACCTCTAAAAAGGTCTCTGAGCGAAAAACCGTCGTCAAATAGTACACGATCAGTAGTGGCTGACGTCAGCGCTTCCTCAGCGTAAAGGTGTGCGCTCAACGCCCATCATACGAGAAATTGCGGCATGTAACTGCGCATTTCGGCAAGTCAGCTTTTCAACATTGCGGTCAGTTAGAGGCTATCGTGTACTTCGATATGGCTCATCTCGTATGGCACAGAACAACACAAAGTGAGTCATTACTTACCTTTGCGGTGATCTGGACGGTACACCAAATTTCTATGATTGAATCTGGACGGTATAATGAATGTGATGCTCGTATAAAACTTTTGCTGTTAATTACTGCGCCATCCTCGCTGCTTTTCGGGTGCGATTATTACAGTATTTTAGTACGCGTATTTGTGGTGTTGTTTCCTATTGAATGAGTGAGCAAAGCGAATGATGTCCTGTTTTCACAGTGCCGGACCGGCCAGAGGGAGGGAAGGGCGGGATATTCCTAATGGCCTCCGACTTTCAGATTTTTTAAAAATCCGTAACAGGAAGACTCACGTAAGTTTTATTGGTTCGACATTAGCTTTAACAACAGATTTAAAATTACAAATAATAATAATAATAAAGATAATTATAAAATGCTAGTAAAACAAGTACTTTGTATTGAGCAGCCTAACAAAAATTGGCCACATGAAATTGCAGTGTTATATTCAATGTGGACTTTGTCATAATTTTCGTGTGAATATTTTAACTTTTGTTAATACACCTAAAAAGTGTAAATAAATTTAAATTAGTCAACCTGATGTACCCTCAGCGCAATACGATTTCTCCTACTCCCCCACCCCCACCAACAAATTACCTGCTGAATTTATGAAATATGGTGTTTGAAGATTTAAATGTAAAATTCGGATGAACAAGAACAACGGGTACGGGAAACTGTACAACAACAAAGCTTTCAGTTTTTTTTTTGTAAGAATACCAACATCAGCGTCCGATGAAAACTTATCTGGTCAGTGATTGCATCGTCGCACACAAGATTCTGGCTCATTTGCCGTATCGTAGTAGCAAAAGTTACGAGAGAATTTTTTTAATATAATGTGCAATATAGTAGATATTCTTCAGTACACCATGCATTCAGATTTTTTAATAGTGTCCTGTTGGTATGTCTGCCGTTCCAACTTCATACGTCAATTACAGATTTTTTTTATTCTACCATACGACACGTCGAATTACTAATGCAGTGTTGGTGCATCTTTTTTAACATTGGATATACAGCACAGAATTGAAAATGTGTAAGTTATTGCGCTGCACTTAAATTACCAACTACATTGATTGTTCTTGGCTTGACAACTACCGAAAGGCAGTACTGTACAATTCTACTATAGTGAAACCATGTTGTCGTCGTGCTATTCGGAAACAGGATCAAAGAAAATGAGAACGTAACAGCGTTTAAACACACTTCATTTATTTACTTGACGTTTTTAGTTTATAATTAAACTTTTAAATTAAATTAGGCACCAAATAAATGCTTCCGTTTCTCTGAGCGTCCTTGGTTAGCAACTTGGACAATTTGGGACTACAATTTGGGACTAAGAAAAGGGATGAGGGGGGAGGGGCACTGCCCAACCCTGCCAATGACTTGAGTCGCCACTGTTTTAGTCATACGTAAGTGACAACAGGGTTCACACAATATTTTAATTCTGAATTTTCCTGACATTTCCAGGTGTTTACAAGATGTTTAGTTAAAAACAGAGAAACAGGCAGTCGATACCGTTTTATTAATATTTGTAAGAAGATAATCCCACATCCCAAAAACAGCTGTTTAGCGAGTAGTCCGTTAGGGATTAAACGCAATTCCATCACACATGTTCGGACTAACCTAAGATTTGGCCAAGATTCATATTAAAGCACAAATTAAAATATTTGGTACTAGTATAGAAAGACTAAAATTGCAGGGCCCGAACCTGCTTAATTTTAGTTCTTATTGCCTACCCGAAAATATACATTACCTGTTTTATAGCAGTTTCCCCCTTTTGAGCATTTATTCCCGTAGAAGTTTGAGTGCTGTCTTCCCTGCCAGGCTCGAACGGTACTGTGCATGTGTGGGCTTGGGCCAGCTTATATAAACTCCAGCGCAGCGTCCTGTCGGCATCATTTTTCCACATTCCAGAACCTAGCTCATGGAGGGGAGGCTTGGGCGGGAATTCAAGTAATGTATATTTTCGGGTAGGCAATAAAAACTAAAATTAAGCAGGTTCGGCCCCCTGCAATTTTAGACTTTTTATAGCCGACGAAAATATACATTACCTGTTTTATAGCAGACTTAGTCACCAGGTGGAGGGCTAGGTTCATGTCTCCCGCTGTACAAGCCGGCGGCCCCAAGGAAATTTAATTCCGATGAAGACACACCTGTTTTTCCCAAACAACTTCACCGTGCCGACCAAGTCGGAACGACAGCGAGACTCAAGGACAAGTGGATGTTGCAAGAGGTGACAATGGGGAACGCGGGTCGCTCTATGTTATTCAATTGGTTGTATATCGCATGCAGGGGGTCCTAACATCAAAGGGGTAAAAGGTAAGTAATCAGGATTATACACCGAAACAGCATACCTTGTGGGAAGAAAGATCACTTGAGGATGTTTCTATGATGATGAACATGACACCCGGAATGTAACGTTGTGTAGTCGCGGAAGGAACGGAGTAGTGAAGGTTTCTGGTCGTGTACGGTCCGGAATTGTAGATGCAAGGCAAGGTCTTTGTAAGTGCATGTTGGGACCTTTGATGTATGGCCTATGTTGCTTTATGTCGTTCCTAGTCTTAGTCGTGGTTTTTTTTCCCGCTCCTCATCGGAGATGGAGAAGTGACAGCTTCTTTTGCCCAGAAGATGAAGACATCGTCCAAAGAGGATGATGGAGGGTAGGAACAGACGGAGCGTCGTAGGAGGAGACGAGGGAATGGCGAGGCGGACGGAAGACAGGATCTGTATTTTAGCGCCAGATGGGCATGCTTCAAGAAGAGGAAGGGAGAAGCAGATCGGTGTTTGGCAGAGAGAGGAACGTGCTGGTTCCGTTCTCCTGTTACTGATAGTAATGTAGCCGAAGGTGTTAATTTTAATTACAGAATGGAGGACTGGAGTGGTCTGGGATAGCACAATGCCGTCGGATGCGAGTTGAAAGAAAGATGAGACAGG
Source organism: Lithobius niger (assembly GCA_023313725.1). NCBI lineage: Eukaryota > Metazoa > Arthropoda > Chilopoda > Lithobiomorpha > Lithobiidae > Lithobius > Lithobius niger. The sequence goes on along the minus strand of JAHWFP010099138.1, from coordinate 9,469 downwards.
TTGCATCGCGCAAACCTATACATGATGGAGGTTGTGCAGAGAAGTGCGCAAAAGGTAGCGGATTGAAGAGAAATCTGTGATCGTTCCTACAGGAGGAACGCTGTGTTGTAGGTTCCGGAAGTGGTGCGGAAAGCAAGGCTGCTGACGAAGTGGAATTAGGATGCTGGGAAGGACCTGGGTCCCCAAAGTTAGCAGAAGGAATCTGATGATCGGAGAATGAACTGTGCTTGAAATCTAGCCTTGCTAGATTTTAGATGGAATGGACTCGTCCTTGCGAAAGGTGTGTTGCTTGTCAAGGAGGAACAAGAGGGAACAGAGCACTTCCAGGGACGGGACGGTAACTGGAAGATGTGGAAGCGGTGAAGTAGTTCTCCATGCTGGAAGCGAGCAAGTTGTGGCTAAAAATTTGAGTTCTGTGTAGATATCGCTGACAAGTCGAGTTTTCAAGGAAAAAGGACTTGGATTCCAAGTCATGAGGAGTCCATCCGCATGGGGTCGGTGAGGTGGTAACGGTACAGCTAGACGGAATCACAGGGCTTGTAGTGGTAGAGACGTGTATCGGAATGGTAGAAGGTAGATACCCATGAACATTGTGACGTCCTCTGGATTGAGGAATTCGAAGGACGAGACTGGTGAAGTGGTCGTGAAGAGAACCATTGGCTCCTTGAGGCACGTCCTTGGTGGAATGAAGATGCAAGAATCGAAGTCTTTGCAGCTATCGCCACCTTCTGTTGGAACAAAAGGAACGCTGTGTACGACCTAAATGGGAATAGTAGATACGAAGTGTCGGGAACCGTGGTGATTGTTGTTGTTAGTGACATCGGTGTAGTCGGAGGGAAGACGGGATGCAGACCTGTAGTAGAACAATCCGGCCGTAACCGAGAGGAGCAGGTGACAGCAGGCCGTATGGCACGGCTTCATAGCTGGTGTGGGAGACAAGGTTGAAAAACGGAGCGCAGGGTAGCCAGGTGGAAATAGCTGCTGAAAGTAATAGCTCTCGGACAGCCTGCCGTGAGGAACGACTGTTCCGTGGAAGGAAAGGATAACATGTTCGGAGGAATCATGGAACCGAGTTGGTAGGAATGGCGGAATGGGCAACCAATGGAATCGTGTCAGCAAAGCTTAATCTGGAATATTCGTTTTTTTTTTGTTTTTTGAAGTCCTGTTCCGAGATTCGAACCTGGCTCACTCGAATGAGTGGTGTCAGTAGTGTAGAAGCGGAAGCATGGAACTGGGGATAGGAGACAAGAGTATCGGAATGCTGGTTGCATTGTTGAGTGCCAGTTCCCCCTGTCCTAGGGGAACAGAGGATGGAATGGGATTCTTGGAGGGATCAAAGTGTTGGTCCGAGGTTGGAACAGGCCTTTCAGGCGAAGGGAAGATCGGCGTTTGTAGCAGTGACAAGATGCTGGTGTTCCTAAGGCCGGAATCAATTTATCAAAGAGAGCGCACAAGCGCTCCTTGAGGAAGGCAGTAGTGAGAGGAACCAGCGTTCCAGAGGAACAAGAAAGTGGGAGTCATGGACCGAAGGTTCGGTTCGAAACGGACTCGTCTTGAGGAAAGAAGCGCAGGTCGGGTCGGTCGTGCTGGTGGCAACGAGGAACGTGGAGGCCGGAATGGACTTGTGAGGGACATACAAAACCAGCCAAAGCCAAAACAGGCTCCAGGAGAACGTCCCAAAGGAACGTAAGTTGAGCGAATGTAGGAACGAAGGAACGTAGCGACGTAGGAACGAAGGAACGTAGGTTGAGGTACGAGGATTGGAACTGTTAAAGAGCAGTGATCAGCACAGCTGCGTAGGTCGAAGGCCGAAAAAAGACGAGCGGACTGCATCGTCAGAGTACATATCAGAAGAGGGCTGCGCAGTAGGATGCGCAGATGGTGACGGCGCCGAAGGATATCATACCCTTTGATTTGAACAACAGCGCCTAATGACAGAGGGAAGGAAGGCGAAAGCTGACAGTAGGCGGTGAAACGGCGGCCCAATACAAGAAGGCTGCGCAGAAGCAATGCGCAGCGGGGAAGGAGCCGAGAATTAGGAAAGTTGCTCATCCGAACTGATCTGCATACCGCCCACACGCAACGATGACATGAGCAGCCCTGGGCAAGAACCAAGGGGAATGGCAGCATCAAGGAACGGCGGCAGCGAGGAACAGCAGAACGAGGGACGTGAATCGGACATGACGAACCTGGAACGGGCAAAGAAAGGCTGTCCTTTGTAATGGTGGCGAGACCCGTCAGAAGGCGGAACGGGAGCGTGTGGAACGGGAACGCAGGACCCGAGATGCAGCGTAGTACTAAGTGTTGAGTGACCCCGGAAGGGGAACAGAAGATGGGAGAGATCCCAAAGGAACAGCCTCAGCGCAAGATGAGCTCGGAACGGGCGACGAGGAACTGTCCATTGATGTAATTTTGGGGAACGGAATGGCCACCACTAAAGTAGGAATGAAGGTAACGTTCATCCGCAGGACGGCGGTATGCAGAATGGAACGTGGAATCCTGTGTGGAACGTCGAAGGGGAAGAGCAACCACGCGTAGCGATCGCCTTAGGAGAAATGATGCCGACAGGACACTGCGCTGGAGCTTATACCTATAAGCTGGCCCAAGCCTGAGCATGCGCAGTACCGTACGAGCCCGGCAGGGAAGACAACACTCCTTCTAGGGGAATAAAACCTCAACAGGGGGGGAAACTGCTATAAAACAGGTAATATATTTTTGTTGGCTATAAAAATTTTGTTTCTTGTCTGCTAATTCAATGGCACTTACAGATCAGATACAACAGCATTTTTTCAAATATCCCCGTCTTTTGAAAAATGTCACACGAGACTCACAAAAACGCACACTTTCACAACGAAGATAGTCTACTAACTGCAAATTTTCAACTACTAACTGTAGTCGTCATCAGGCACCTTAAAGGTAAGTTTAAACTCTGTTTGCATTTCGTTTTTCAGTCCAATACACGGTTCGAATTCGAAACTACTGCTGTCTGCTATCCTCGTCTTTTCCTTGATTTAAAAAAAAATTTCCTGCTGTCCCTGAGATTTTGTCTCTATTTTCATTTCCCCTGAGATTTCCAGTTTCCCCAGGTTTTCCAGGTTTTGTCTCAATCCTGGAGGATGCTTTGTAAAGTTAACTTAAAAGTTATACCCCTTTCAAGCTTAGCTCAGTCAGTCTTAAAAGTCAACAGCAGTCACGTTTTTCACCACGGGATGATTTGAGGCCCCCCAATTAAAATTATTCCATGTTAGCTGCACTCCTAACATACATATGACCAATAACAATAAGACGAATTCTTTTAATCCTAGCTATGCTTTTACTCTTGTTTTCATATGTTGATCTTTCATGGTATAGGAATGATTAGTAAATGATGACACTTCACACATGAACAGCACATCCTCTCCAGTATCTATTTAATGTGGCAATACATGTCGTAATCAGGTTCACTTATTACACAACAGGTTTTGTAACACGTAGGCAGGAGGTATTCCAACCACGGCTATTAACAGGAGGCAAGTCTTCTATTTACATCGCATCATCAAGCACTGATTCAGGTGTAAACTATTCTATTGTGCTTAGCATTTTATGACTACTTTTAAAGTAATAAAAGGTCTTGGCAATAGATTAACACACTGCTTGTCCATTACACGCTAACAACACTTCACAATAATAATTGGATACACTTTACGGTCATCTGAAAGGAAATATAGCCATCTGGTAGGTCAAGAAGCTTTTCATACAAAGAAGTTTGAATGTCAGTCAAGATGATGTTGGCAACAAATCAAGAACTGGAAATAAGCCAGCTGAACACATATTCAAACGATGACAAACGACAACAGGCTGGGATCTGTACTTGCTGAATGTTTGAATTTATATGCCACACTAAAACAAAAATTTGTTGTACAAAAAAAAACGTGTACAGACAAACACTCCAACGTCGAAATTGTCGAAAAAGAACTTGAAAAGTGGTGGCTATTTTCACTATATATTTTTTAATTCAGATAAAAAAATGTAGACTTAAAAAAATTTCACGTTGTTTCTTCTGGCCCATCTTGTAAGATGACGTTCCATACTATATTCAACATTTTCAAGTTGTGTATATCCTGAATTTACATTTATAATAGTTGTTAGGCCAACTTATGCTCGGACCTGTATTACATTTGTTGCAACTTAGTTTCAGATTGAAAGCTAAAAACTTAAAAAATTCCACATAACAGCAAGTAAATACTTGTTAAAATAACAAAACGTAAAAATAAGTAATAGAAAAACATTCCACAATTGTATACACAAACAGAACACAACTGAGAAGCTTGGTTTTGTATGGTATGTGTAATGGCACGTATTGTTGCTGAAAGTTTGCAAGCCGGGGCTCTTATTGTGCAATGGACTGCAGCAGTGGGGGACTCCACCCACTCCTCCCTAAAAAAAAAATATTGTAAGATGTTTTTTTGTGTGGTAGGAGGAAGGAGATCGTTAGATTTCGTACTGTGAAACTCCATTATAAACGAACAAAAGTCACCAGAAAAACGCACACTTTCACAACAGAAGACACTCACACTGTCTAGCGAATTTTCGATAGTTTACTACTACCTTCCTCAGGCCTTAAAGTTAGTTTGGACTCTGTTTACATCCCTGTAGTTTTCACCGTTGTCTTCTGCTCGTTCGTTGCCACCAACCGCACCAAGTTTCGAGCATGGCAACGAACGAGCAGACGACAACGGTGAAAACAACAGGGATGTAAACAGAGTCCAAACTAACTTTAAGGCCTGAGGAAGATAGTAGTAAACTATCGAAAATTCGCTGACAGTGTGAGTGTCTTCTGTTGTGAAAGTGTGCGTTTTTCTGGTGACTTGTTCGTAGGAGGAAGGGTAAATCCTTTCGATTTACTTCTGCTCCATTTTTTGGGTTTAAATATCGGTATGCAGTTTCTGTTACAGGCATCCTATTTTTACCAGGAGGGACGAAAAAAAACAGAAAAAACCTACAACAACAAAAAATGCTGTTCTACACGTATTTTCCGACGAACTCCTGTCGTAATCACTACAGATCACAATGGTTAGGAATATTTATTGTTGTTAAAAACAAATGTAACTGATAACTATGGTCTTTGTTGGGTAGTTATTACTACCACTTCAAATTATTAATGACACTTCGTAATGGAATTGTTAAAAACAATGGCAGAATTATTGACGGCGGCGTGCCGGAAGAGCAAACTAACCAGCGACGACGCGTGTGGCGTTTGACTTTTGGACAGCAGCGCTTATATCTGCTGCTCGCAGTCGACTTCTCCCCGGACAAGCGTGCTTTTACATTACCATTTTGAGCCAGAGATGCCCGTCTAGTGATAAAACAATGTTTTAGTCATATTGTCGATTGGAATTCGGTAGCTTGACACACTCGAATACAATTATTACGTTCGGAGCAGTCTGGCTTACGTTTCATAATTAAGTTTTCACTAGTTTATTAGTCCAGAGTCGCGTCGATTCATCGGATCGAGAACAGCAGCCATGTTTGTTTCAAAGATAACAAATACATGATGTCAGCGGGGCTCCTCTATTGAGTTAGCAATAATGTCAACAGCCGAAATCCGCGCATGCGCTGAGTAAATAAAATAGGGGAATGCGAGAATCGATGATAGGCGGAGTACCGTGCTGACCTCACTTGCTAGCCTATAGAAGCTTGGTTCATAAAGAAACCAAGCTTCAAAAAAGGGCAGCCTGACATTTTTTTTTCTTTATTAAGTTTAAAATGTTATTTTAAGTCTAAAAAAAAAATGCAAATAGGGACCACTATTCTGGATCCGAAATTCAATTGTGATTTCAAGAAAGTGAGTCCTATGCTTCAAAATATTTGAAAAAGAATTAGAAAAAAATTTTAACTCGTTCGGTGTAGCCATGGCAACTGTTGTAAACAGCCGACTGCCTCTTGGCTACACCAAACGAACTTGTTCAAAACTTTCAAAAAATGGACTCAACAACTCCATCTTGGCTACATTGAACGAGTTTTTCAAAATTTCGAAAAACAGACCAAGTTTTTCGGAATTGCAATTAGATTTCGGATCCAGAAACGTGGTCCATATTTTCACCTTTTTTTTTTTACATTTGGACTTAAACAAATTTCAGGTGATGAATTTTTTTTGGGATCACCCTGTATGTGTGCTAATAACGGTTTGTTTATTCAGCGTGGGCCTACTCTAATGTTGAAGTAAAGCTCTTCCACAAAATCCCAATGGTCCACCTTCCTAAGGAATAACGTGAGAAATTATCTCAACAGACATTTATTTACCACTCAATAACTTTCCAAGATCTTATTCCAACTACAGTGGGAAAATAAAAACAGTAGACGAAAGACGGGGGAAAAAAAATTTAAGCATGTAAACAAACAAACATCGAAGGACAGCTGTGAAAACCAGTGTGCAACCATCTGAATTAAAAAAAAAAAAAACAGGTATCACATCACGATGCGAGTTGCATAAAGACCTGGGTTCCCAGCCACATGCCGATGTGAATTCTTTGTTCATCCAGATGGCACACTGCTTTCACCGCAGTCCCCAGTTGCTATGACAGGTGTTTGTTTATTCATTTTCTTACTGGGACTGTATTTCCGATGCCAAATAGCAAGCATTTTATGAGGCAGTCTGCTTTAAAGCCCGGCCTTGTGAAGGTTTGTGGCTTCCACTCAGAAAGACTGAACAGCTACTTAGCTCGGATGGACCTGTAGCCATTATCCACCCTGGTAGTGCTGTGGTTGGAGCGCCCGACCTAAAAGCGGAAAGTCCTGGGTTTGAGTCCCAGTCATGGCAATTTTCTTTCGTTCTCAGATTAGTGTATCTAGTATCCTCAGAAGGCCAGTCTTTAATACAGACTGGTTGCTTCGTTTACCCTTTACCTTGTGATTTGTTTCCATGCCAAGCTTTTATTGACGACTTGAAAGGGGAAGCGAAAAACTATTCTGATGTTCACAACTTGAATGGTCCTCAATTTCGTAAAGCAGGTTATAGTTATGAACAGTTTTATTCAAAACCAAAAACTGTTCAATTCAAGTCAATTAAAACCAACCAATCTTTATCAATGACCTTGACCTTCAAGATCATTCTATTTTTCTTTCTTATGTCAGCAGCAATAAATTCGCAAATTTGAACAATGGTGCATAAAACACAGCCTAGCAACTTCTCAAAACTGCGTGTTAGCAAATCCCGCCCCCAACCTGAAAACGTACGACCACTTTATTTTTATTGTATGGTTATTTTTCTTGCTTTGTGAAATGTGTGGTTCCATCAAGAGTAAACGTTTTGAAGAAAATGGAGAATTGACAGATTTTCTCAAGGATTTCAGCTCATTCCAGGGCGGGGCATAGAAACTGAACTTTCATCTTACCTTGAGGTATGTGCATCACACCAACAGTGATGCCTGCTATAACATCGCTCGCTATGTTATTGCGAAGGTTATAATACTGCATCCAATCCAGCATTGGCACCCTGGCTTTGATGAAGTTCCACACACAACGGGGTGAAAACTGAAATAAGCACTCACACTGGGACGGGCAACATTCTGCAAACAAATATAAAAGAGATCATGAGTTACACTTGAAAAGAATCTGTATTCTATTGAAAATCATCCAAGTTCTATCTAAATTTTAGAACGGCAAAAATGTTCTACCATTCGGTTTGCCATTAAACTTTTATTATATTAAGATGCCACTTTTAAAGCATATGCGGTGAACGTATTACATATTTTCACTAGCTATACTCTGGGTGTACCAACCCTCTTCAAAGTCTGTCGCCACTCGGCGAATGAAAATCAACAGTTGGCGACTTGGGATTTAGCCCTTCTCGCCAAAATGGAGACTAGCCATAGAAAATTGTGCTCAAATAGCGATCTCTCAACCGTATAAACTAGAGACGAAAGGTTTGTGGCTTTATGCTCAGGTTTACAAGGGCTATACAACAGCCTTTTCTGCAACAGTATTGGGGTAAACGAAAATTTTACAACTCTATAAATGCATAAATTAGAGAAACCATGCATTGTGCGAGACTTATTTGGTATGTGGCAAGCATGAATTCTGAAATGGCGAGTGCTTTTTAAGGTCTACTGGCCAAGTGGCGACTGCAACTGGAATGACATTCGAGAGGATTGGTGTGTACGGTAGTTTTTAGTAGCCTTGTCATCACACTGCACCGATTGTTGTCGCATTGGTGTTTGCGGCTGTTGCGGACACAGAAGTGTAGTTAATTTATTAGTGGCCGTTTACCTATGGACAGGCAGTGAGTGAGGTTCGTGTACTGTATCTGTATCTACGTGTTCTGCATCAGGCAGCGAAGTAGATTGACTAAATTTGTATTAAAGGAAAAGAAACAAAGAGGCTGAAGGTACGTACACAGGGTTCGGAAACCCCATTTAACTTGTTGGGGCATCTACAATACTAAAACAAAAAGAGAGGGAGGACTACCATTATCAGAGAGAGCACTGCCATCTGAGAACTAACTCGTGAGGAGCACATTCTTCAACCAAGTAAAGGGAGCCACCCACGGGTACATGCAGACAGACTGGATGGGTTACAAGCTAGTGGGCATTATAAAACACTTAAAATTGGAAATTACTCCCTAAAATTGCCAATTTAGCGTACCTAACTATGCTTTGGCGAATTTTCGTTCAGTTAGACCTTACAATTAGCCCTGGCCTGTACGGGCAGTACAAAAGTCCGGAGAAAGCAGTGTAGCTTCACTGCACGCCTGCATGTGCAAGCAATTGGGGTGGTTTTGGTCTGGGTACCTGTTACTGGCTGTACTGGGTACAACAGGGAAGCTATTACTCGTACATTTTATTTCCTCCGCAGCACTTGTAATTTTAAACAAATTTAATTTTTGTGGGGGAGGGGGTTATTGTGATTTTATACCCTACAACCTTCCAATTTGCACCACTACTTTTAGAAGTTTGTAACGCATATGACCTTGAAAAAGGCTATCAACATTATTGCAAAGTTGACGATCGATTTTCATTGCTACCATGCGAGGATGAACATTCTTGTCCTTTTTCATTGCCACCTTTGCCACCTTGTGAAGAATGAACATACTCGCCCTTTTATTGCTACCTTGCGAAGAATAAACATGCTTGCACTTTTTCTTTGTTACCATGCAAAGAATGTACATGCTCACTGTTTTTCATAACTACTATGCAAAAATGAACATGCTCACCGATTTACACTGCTACCGTGCAAAGAATAAACTTACTGCGATTTTCATTGCTACCGCGCAAAGAATGAACATGCTAGCCCTTTTTCACTGCTACCGTGCAAAGAATGAACATGCTCGTCCTTTTCTTTTGCTACCGTGTGAAGAATGAATTTACTGGCCCTTTTTTTTTACTACCATGTGAAGTATAAATTTGCTCACCGATTTTCACTAATGTGCACGAAGAATGAACACACTCGTCCTTTTTCATTGCTACCATGCGAAGAATAAACATGCTCGTCC